>NW_020769326.1:3107972-3131250 GCF_900518735.1 Pseudonaja textilis
GAAATATTAAGTATTTCTTCAGGGGAGATGGTTGATGCTTGATTTTCTCTGATGATGTTTCAAACGTTAGAGAAGTCATCATTGTCATTGACCTCTAGATCAAATAAGGTGGCATTTGGTCACTTCCGTTCATGCTCAGCGGCTTTGTTTATGAGGATAGGAATATCAATATTTGTAGGATTTGTTGTTTTTTGTGGATTGGGTTTTGGTTGCGGTTGTTGAGTAGAGATATGGTTTGTAGATGTTTGATATTTTTTCAAGGTTTGCCAATCTGGTTTGTATAGTGTCCAGGGATGCTACAATGGTGTTAAGGGATGTTATATGTGTTTCAATGGTATTGACTCTTTCAAACAGGGTAATGTATTTTTCTAGTTTGGGTCTGCATGGTGGACAGAAATATGGAAAAGCATTGGTGGATGTTTTTAGGAATAGAGGTATTTGCTTGGGTAATCCTAAGCAATTATGGTGAGCGTAGTTGTTACAAAGAGAACATTTGATGTAATCTTCATTCTCCTTTAAAGATTCCTTACAAATAAGACAAGGGCAAGAGTTTTGTGGTTCCTTAGTAGGGGTTTCTTTCTTTTTAGATTGAGGTTTGACATTGGATTGTTTTCCTGGCATGGTGGGTTTGTTGATTGGGTTGTTCAATCAAGCAAGACATTATGGTAATCAATAAACTAATGTCGTGCCAAACAGTCTATTATACTAATCACACTAGTCAATTAATTTAACTAATCAATAATCACACTAATAATTAATTACACTAATCAATAAACACACTAGTCAATTAATTGTCCTAATCACTAATTTGCACTAAACATTCTAATCAAAATAATATTAAAACCAGTTAATCAAACTAAACAATAACCACTAGTCTATGATAATCTATAAAATATATTACTCACTAATGATTGTAAAATTAATTAATCATTTAGTAAGATTAGTTAATCAATTAAACAGAGTTATATTGGGAGAAATTTGGGCAGGAAGAGAATAATGGGAGGAAGAGGAGAAAATTCGGTTTGGATGGTCCTGTGGGGTATAGGAAGAGGGCATATATTAGGTTGGAAGTATAGATGGAAGTCTTTTGGCAGAAGATTACTCTTTACTCATTTCCTCAGATCTTCAGTTAGTGATTTTTGGGAACCAGATCTGTCTTCACATGGATCTTCTTTTCTTCGGGCATATATTAGGCTGAAAGTAAAGATGAAAGTCTTTTGGCAGAAGGTTAATCTTCACTTGCTACTTCAGATCATCAGCTAGCGATCTTAGGGATTAAGTCTGTCTTCTTACGGATCCCCTTGTCTTTTTTGTCAGTGATCTTAGGAATTAGGCTACTGTGTGAATTAGCAGGGCTGCACTCTGAGATCAGGACCTCTGATGTGGGATTTGACAATCTCAGATGATCGATGTTGTAGGCGGCAGTTTGGGCAGCAGTTTTACTGGAAGATTAGCACTCCAGGATCAGGCCCTCAGCCATTGGAAGTTCAGCGGTTTGAGCTCTGCTGTTGATCGAGGCTCCAACAGTTTCAGGGCTACAGTGCTCCCTTAGGAATTAGGAGTTTCGGCTCCTCAGGATCTCTGGTGCAAGCAATGGTTTTATAGGTTTTTATAGGTGGGAAAAGCTCCAACGGGCTCTGGGCTACAGCATTTTGAAGGAAACAGTAGCTCCGGTGTTCTGGGGTCCCTGGCACAAGCAGTCCTTCAGGGCAGCCACAAAGATGGCAAGCGCTCCCGAAACCAGTCCTCAGTCACAGGATCAGGTGATTATTGCCAATAACTGATGCAGGTGGCGACTTAACAGAGTCTCTTTTGACTGAGGATGAACAGCAAATCTTCCCATGATCAACTATTTATTTTCATCAGGAAGGGAAATGGTAGGGACCCACTCGCGATCAAATGACCATTGGAGCAAGAGCCTCACCTTGCTAGTTATATGCCACCATCTTCGAATCCATCAAATGTTTATCTTATCACATGTCTGAATAATTATTTTGATAATTTGTATGCATCTGAGAAATTCTTTTTTTACAAAGTATATTAAAAGAGGATTAAAATTTGAGATTCAATTTAGTGTAATGGTTAAGACATCAGGCTAGAAATTGGGAGATTGAGAGTTTAGTGCTACCTTAGGTATGAAGCAAAGTCATATTTAGCTAGTCATTCTTTCTCAGCCCTAGGAAGAAGGCAAATCACTTCTGGAAAGCTTTGCCAAGAAAACTGCAAGGAGTCGGTCTCTGAGAGTCAACATCTTCTTGAAGGTACCAAAAAATAAAATAATATTACAGCAGAAATCATTCAATAGTGCAACGTGTATCTTCATTATGGTAATCTTTTTTCCCTGTCAATCTCAAACTTGTTCATTTAGTTATTCAGAATGTTCTTTCCTGGGATATCTGATAAACATCTCAGAGCACTCAGTGATTACCACATATATCATATGAAAAATCCTTACAACTCTATTAGACAGGCCCCAAGTCTTCAATAGGTTAATAGGAGAAACAAGTTTTAGACCAGAAGTAGCCTATTAAAACATGTTAGTGTCACACTACTTTAGTAGCTTCTGAGTAGATTTGTAAATGAGTCAAATCAGATTTTGGGTTGTCTTTCCACTAACAGAACCAATGCTTAAGGAATTACTATCATTTTTATAACAATGTTGACTTTTAACTAATATGCTTTGCCAGAGGAGGGATTCAATTTTTTTTACTACTGATTCTGTGGGTGTGGCATGGTGGGTGTGGCAGGGGAAGGATACTGTAAAATCTCCAGTCAGGTGGGATTTGCTGGTTCTCCGAACTATTCAAAATTTCCGCTACCAGTTCTCCAGAACTGGTCAGAACCTTCTGAATACCACCTCTGTGCTTTGCTCATACTAATACTCATTGGAAATCATCTATATCACTGATCCTCAAACTAAGCCCACTGGACGGATATGGCCCACCAATGCAAAGTATCTGGCTCGTGGAGTGGTAGGATTCAGCCCCACCCCTCACTCTGCCCCTCGCCATTGGCCTTATCTTCCAGCAAACATCCACTCCAGCTACACTTCTAATTAGTTATTTCACCAATTGAGCTGCACTTCTGATCATACCGCTGCTGCCAAAGGTAAGGCCGAAGGGTGCAGGGGAGGGCCAGCTGACTGAGGTGTGATAACGCCAATGCAGCCTCGTGATCCAAGGCCAGTTGATGAGTAGGAGAGAGGCTGCTGCAAGCTTATAAACTTGCTTTAAAAGTCTTTAAAAACATCCTTTCAAGATGTTTTTCAGCTCCCAATCCATGTCTCCTAGCTTTTTCAAAATCAGCTGAAGTTAGCTAACATTAATTCAAATCCAACTGCAGTATAATTCCTGAAGGAGAATTCACCCACTGCTTTGATTTTTGCCATATATAAAGTACATCCATCAAATTGGTTGGTGAACAATTTTGATAGATATTCAAATGTGTGTATACACCTGCACAAGTGTGGCAAAAAGCAAATCAATTTGTGTATTCTCCTTCAGGCTTAAAAGATCTTTAGCCCTGTAATCCCAAATAATTTTTTAAAAATAGTCTGGTCTCCTATCCCTGGCCGCCTCCCCTGCTATTAAATAGTAAATAGATTCCTTGGGTTTAGCAAGTACAGCAAGGACAAAGGCAAAATGGACTGCTAAATTGGCGATGATCACCCAATCACATGACCACCTAGCCACGCCCACCCTGCAGGTCCAGCCCTCCAACAGTCTGAGGGACCATGAATCGGCCCCCTGTTTAAAAAGTTTGAGGACCCCTGATCTATATGAATAATGAACCACACATCTTCAACTTAGATGTGATGTCAGATGCTCAAAGAACCATTATCAATGTTTATTTAGTATTATTTCCTCCAGGAATATAGAAAAATACAATACTACATGTATAATGCTATTCTATGGATCATTTTGATTCTCCTCATGAAAAGCAGAACAAAGTTTCCCAATCATATGTTGTAATTACATTAGCATGTATTTGGATGTGGCAGAAGTAGTATTTATATTGTTATAATATCTTTGATTTATATCCCACTTTTTGATACTGAATGGATACTCAGCCAGCTTCCATGCTAAAATTTGATTTTGATAATGTGTGTGAGTAATGAAAGAGGTAAGAGGAAATGTAAACTATTGTGTAGTGGGCTTCAGTATGCAAGAACCAGACTAGCATATCTGTAATAGCATGAAATTGACTCAAAACTGAAACTGAGGAACTGCAGGCAAATGCCTGATTTATACTCTAGGCCCAAAGGGCTTTAAACAATCATAGAACTAGAAAAAACCCAACCAAATATAAATGTTCTAAATTTCCCTCCAAAACAGTTGGGGTCATCTAAATGAATACTTCAGCTTCAGCCATAACAATACAAGAGCACACAATAGATACAAACTCAAGGTAAACCGCACCAAACTTGATTGCAGGAAATACAACTTCAGCAACAGAGTGGTCAATGCCTGGAATACTCTAGCTGACTCCGTGGTTTCTTCCCCAAACCCCAAAAACTTTAACCTTAGACTGTCTACTATTGACTTCACCCCTTTCCTAAGAGGTCTGTAGGGGGCGTGCATAAGCACACCAACGTGCCTACCCTCCCTATCCTATTGTTTCTTTTTATTTTTCTTATATGTATCCATTTCATGTATTCATAACTATGTTTATATTTATACCTGTTATCTTATAATCACTTGACAAATAAATAAAAATAAAAAGTTTCACTTTAGATAGTTAATACAACTATATACATTCGATACATAACACCCTCCCCCCTAGGATAGTTCTTCTCCTCAGTCTGTTCAAGTTTCATAGACTTTGAGATAGGCTGGGGGCCCACGGATCCTGGTGGACCACCACAATGTTACTGGAGAGTCCTGTTGAAGTGGAGTATTATCCATCTCTAATTGGACAGAGTCTTGATGGCTGTTTTTGGTCGCCCATGAGTGGCGGAGGCTCTACAGGCCTTGGCACCTCTATTTCTCAGAGGTGGCCACGGGTGGTGTAGGCAGACTCAGGGGAAAATATTTTTCTCATGGGTCTAATAAAACCTTGGGATCCTCATCTGGGACTGGCCCAGCCTACCGACACCGTAACTGATCAATGTGGTGTCTGATTGTATAATCATCTCCCCAAGTAATCTCGTATGACAAGGGACTCACTACCTTAGCTGCTCTAGCTGCCACCCAAGGTACCCACTCCCATAGTTCCTGGCCTAGACCAAGTCACCTGACTGTAAGTTCCTGGGGTGGTTAGGCTGAGCCATCTCCACCACTACTCTGTCTGGGTGAAGTCGGTCAAGCAGCCCATCTCAGCTGTGCTGGGCTGCAACCTGTTGTTGTACAGGAAGTCATGTGTTGGCAGAGGAGGAAATTCACCAGATGGTGATTCCAGTCCCTAGTTGTCATCACCTTGAGCACCTCCTTTGTGGTCCTGATCATTCATTTAGCCTGATCATTGATCATAGGGTGGAATGGAGCAGATGTTACATACCGAATCATGTTGGCATTGAGATATGTCTGAAACTCTTCAGCTATGCATTGTGCCCTGTTGTCACATATGATCTGGCAAACCATGTGTGGCAAACAGCCAGACACATAACAGGGTTGCCACCTTCAGGCCATCATCTGTGATCTGGTTAGCCTGGAGATAGTTGTCTACTCTGGAGATTTATGAGCTCTACTATTCTGGGTGAGTAATATCAAACTCAATGAGTCTTCCCAGTTTAGCCATTTTGAGAAGGTGCCTGTGGTGCTGGTTAATGCAGGTGGAGCTGGGTTGCACTTAGGAGTCCTGGGGACAGATGTGTCTTACTGGTAGGCAGGATGGGGAGCGTGGTCCCACCAGGTCTTTTTACCTGATCTGACACCCAGTAATTTCAGCATGCCTCCAATGTGACTTACTGGCAGGAGGGGGGCGAGGACCAGTCTTGCTGGGGCTTTGTTACCCAGCAGTCACGCAGTGATTTCATTCTCTTAGTTAGCAACAGCTCTCTCCCCTGCAGCATCCCACCATCATTGCCACTCTCAGTGTAGTGATCTTCAGTAGGCAAGAACCAGACTGGCATATCTGTAATAGCATGAAATTGACTCAAAACTGGAACTGAGGAACTGCAGGCAAATGTCTGTGTTTTATATTCTAGACCCATAGGGCTTTAACCAATCATAGAACTAGAAAAAGCCACCCAAATATAAATATTCTAAATTTCCCCCCAAAACAGTTAAGGTCATCTAAAGGTTAGTTTCACTTTAGCATAGTTAACTCAATTATATACATCAATACATAACATAAACCCCATATACTTCCATCAGTTTTGTTCTGTTTATCCATGTCAGCTCTTCATGGCAGATATATCAAAATGAAGTGATAACTGTTAAATGAGGAAGGCAATCATCAGAAGTTCTTATCATATAAGTAGTTCTTTCCTTAAAGATCCAGGCATTATCACTTCTGCTGATGGGTCTTTCTGCCAGAAGGAACCTTCACCCTATCCAAGATATTAACTGTAAATTGATTATCTAGCTCAGGGGTGTCAAACTTGCATTATCATGGTGGTATCACATGATGTTTTGGACCTTTCCCCCCCTTCACTAAACTTGGTGGGGCGGGGCCAGCATGTGATTCATCCTGCCCATGGGCTGCGAGTTTGACACCCCTGATCAAGCTCATTTGTAGCTCCCCTGTTACAGGATAAACTTCATTTTAATTTTTACAGAAAAAAAGTTCCAAACCTGTTAAATCTTAGATTTACTCAATGTTACTTTATTAACATTTTAGGAATTTGTATACTCTCCTTCAATTTGTATACTTGTTTCTTCAAAGGGGGAAAGACCTTAGAATACAATAAAAGGAGAAGCTTTAAAAATTAAGTTTTAAAAAATTATCAGAAAAATAACAAATTAATCTGCCATTGAAAAATAAGTGGGAGAATCAGGCAAATTTTCCTGAAAAATCTGAAGTGAAGCATTATTATAGATAATGCTTTTACTGTTGTCTTGTTATTACCTTGGACACCTGGTAAAGATGGTGGAAGCAACTAGAAGAAAGCCACTGAAGATATCTCGGGAAGTAGTTAGACTCACAGTGAAGTCAGTGAGTAGGGAGTCTGAACAAGATGCCCCAAGAGACCTCCATTTACTTTAGCACTGTTCATTAATTTGTCCTGCTGCATCCAATTCATAATCCAGAGCAGGATAAGACAGCAAGTAATGAACAGTGGTCCTTCCCACTTCCCACCTATCACTACTTGCATACCTTGAGAAGGCATATAAGAAGTATAGAGAAACCACTGAAAAACCAAGGATCTTGAAGCTGTAAAATTCTATTTAGGTTTATTTATTTATTTGATTTGTCAATCGCTTACAAGATAACAGGTATAACTATAAACATAATTATGAATACATGAAATGGATACATAATAAGAAAAATAAAAAGATACAATAGGACAAGGACAGTAGGCACATTGGTGTGCTTATGCACACCCCCTACAGACTCTTAGGAAAGGGGTGAGGTCAGTAGTAGACAGTCTAAGGTTAAAGTTTTTGGGGTTTGGGGAAGAAACTACAGAGTCAGCTAGAGTATTCCAGACATTGACCACTCTGTTGCTGAAGTTGTATTTCCTGCAATCAAGTTTGGTGCGGTTTACCTTGAGTTTGTATCTATTGTGTGCTCTTGTATTGTTAAGGTTGAAGCTGAAGTTGTTGGGCTTCAACAATGCTGCCGACGGAATGAAGCCCAACACATTGCTATGGTTGGGGGACAGCTACCTACCTTGAAGGTCCCCAGTCGATGTCAATGGCAGCTGACGAAGCCAGGTGCAACCGCCTCTCCCCACTTCGGTGTGACCAGCTGGGAAAATGCCTTATCAGCTGTTCAGTATTTTGCAAAGCTCTAAGCACAACGCCTCCCACTCTTCTCCTTTACCAGCTGGGAAATACTTCGGGATGTCATTTCGGCTGGTCAGCATTCCACATAGGGGATATTGGGTGGATCGGGGTGGAAGAATGACACTCGGGGAGAGGGAAGGTGTTATTTGAGGGGTTGGATGGTAGCGCACGAGATTGCTGTAGATGGATTTTGGGTGTTTTGCTAAGGCCGGATGTTAGCTAATTAATGGGGGGCAAATGGGAAATATAAACAGCGCTGTGATGCAGATGCTCTCAGCGCTGGCTTTACTTGGACTTTTCATTTGTTGCTGCTGGTGGAAGAAGCCATAATAAACACATATTGCTACATCAAGACTGTGAGTGAAGTGTTTTATTGAACCAGTTTCAGCGACCTCCCATAGGAGCTGACAGAAAGCCAGCACTGACTCTTACTATTTACTCCATTGGTGAATTATCATGGCAGAAGTTAAAGACCCTGATTTTTTTGGAGGAACGGGATTGCAAGGAATTTGAACAGAGGGGTGAATGGAGACAGGAGCATGAGGATATGGGGGAGAAGATGGAGGATATTCCGCCGGCAGCGCAGCCAGCCGTGCGGCCAAAAGTGTGTTTGAGTGAACTGAGTTACACTCCAAAAGGGCTGCCCCAAACGGAACGAACATTGAACTGGAAAGTAAAAAGGTGGCCTAGAGCAGAAGACAGTCAGTGGATGGTTCCACATAGTGACACATTGGAAGTTTTACATCAGCAGTTTGGAGAGATGACAATGCGAGGGCCCATGGATAGAGGCTCTTTGGGGTGTAAACAAGCCTTAACTCCTGATAGTAGTTCTTTGGGCACACCAAAATCAATGGGATTCAGGAATACTTATGTAGGAAGAGGCTTGGAACAGTCAGATTTACGTACTAGAGGATTAGTTGAGAAGAGTGTGGGATCCGAAAGTTATTCCATAAGATCTGGCTCTATAGAAAGACGAGAGATGGAGTATGGGCCTCACTGAAAGATGAGAGGTGGAGTATGGGCCTCATTGGGGAGGGTAGGCACCAGGAAGATGGGGACCACCTCCTCTGACTGCTACTTTTAATGGGTCTGCACAAAAAGCAGCTGTATTTCTGGGTCAGGTATGAAATCATTTTGACTTATATGGTCAATGTTATCCTTCCACTTGGTCAATGATCATCGCAATCACTGGAGTATTCGTGGGGGAGGCATATGAATGGGCAGCTGATTTGTTTCATAACAGGGCAGAGGAGTTAGGAGATATAGAGCACTTTTTGGCCACCTTACAAACTAGATTCAAGGATACAATGGCTGATAAACGAGCTGAAGAAGATCTTCTGGCCATAAAACAGAAAGGAAGAACAGCCAGAGAATACGTCAATGAATTTTGAAGGGTGATTAGCAAACTGCCGTTATTACCCGAAAGTCTATTGATACATCTATTTCAAGAAGCCTGTCTGTACAAGGGCTCACATGTTAAGCTTACCGAATGGTATCAGGTGTCAATAGAGTTAGATGATGGACTCCGATGCTTGAAACCTAAACTTGAAAGTGATGTCCAAACACGTAAAACAATGGCTCCAGTAACAAAACCCCAGACTAAAGGGACGATTAATCCAAGTGGTAGAGGAATAATGAAATGTTTCCGATGTAATAAACTGGGGCATAGAGCTGTACCATGCCCTATATCCCCTTTGACATTAGAGAGAATACCTCGGGTCGGTCTAGAAAGTGCCCGAACCAGATCAACCAGGAGTGATTGGCATGGACAGGAGAAAGTGAGGGGTGTTTGAAGCAAATCACCGGAGGACCACGATGAGGATAACAGTTCCAGTATACCAACCACAGTTCCAGCCGACTGTGATTTGGAAGGTGGGATACCCAATGATCTGATGGTGAGTAAACCAATCCATCCTTTTATCTTGCCTGTTTTTCTATGGAATAAGTGGACTGAACAAGGAATCAAGGTGGGGGCACTAATTGATTCTGGGTGCACGAGCTGTTTGATAGCTAAAGGGGTGGTGGACAAACTAAGTTTAAATGTCATCAAATTGGACGCCATTAAATTTGAACAGGTGGTTGGGTCCATATTAGGTGGGGTTCCAGCAACCCACAGAACTAAATATCTTAAAATGGTGATGGGTGAACACTGGGAGTGGATTTCTTTTGTGGTGGTTCCTCATCTGAGCGAAGTAGTAATCTTGGGTTTAGCTTGGCTTGATAAGTGGGAGCCAATTATAAAATGGGAAGGGGTATCGGAAATTGACGCTAGCAATTGGCCCTCATCCACCTAGTCATCATGGAGCACAGCGGGCTCCTGAACATGCATTGATAAAGGAATTATGAACTGTACACCCCTACCCTTATGAATATAAAGATTTGGCCAAGTTGTTCGAAGAAGATGGCACTGATTGCTTACCACCACACCACTTGACAGATTGTGCCATAGAGTTGATCCCAGGCGCACCCTTCCCTAAGCCATGAATGTACTCCATGACCCACAAAGAATTAGAAGAAATGAGAAAATATATCAAAAAAATTTTTAAAAGAGGTTTCATCACTCCAAGTAGATCACATGTGGCAGCGCCTGTATTATTCTGTGAAAAAAAAAGATGGCAGCTTACAGTTATGTGTAGACTATCGAGGGTTAAATACCATCTGTGCGGAACCGTTATATCCATTACCATTAATGAAAGACCTACTTACCACCTTAGCACAAGGTCGCATATTTACAAAACTTGATCTACAAGAATCATATTATTGAGTATGAATTAGGAAAGGAGACGAATGGAAGATGACTTTTAATTGTCCATTGGGCAGTTATTGTTATAAGGTGATGCCATTCAGATTACAAAGGGCTCCAACTGTATTTATGCAGCTGATAAACGACATCTTGTATGAACATTTATGGTTTTGGTTTATTTGGATGACATTTTAATTTATTCAAAGTCTGAACAAGAACATATCCAATTAGTCAGACTGGTGCTCAAAAAACTGTTAGACGCTCAACTTTACGTGAAGCTCTCAAAATGCAAGTTTCATACCAAATGACTGGATTACCTCAATTACCATATTTCTGAACAAGGTATTGAGATGGACCCAAAGAAAGGAGAAACTGTGTTAAAGTGGCAAGCCCCAACCACTAGAAAACAGCTGCAGAGTTTCTTGGGGTTTGAAAATTTTTATCAGCAGTTCATTCCCTGTTTTGCCGATGTTGCTCTACCGCTAACAGATTTATTAAAGACAAAACCTTTAGGAATTAAAGATACAAAGGCAAATACTAAACTGCCATGGACAAAGGTATGTCAACAGGCATTCAACAACTTAAAAGAGTTATTTGCCAAGGAACCAGTATTAAAACATCCAGATATTGAGTTACCTTTTACAATCCAAAGCAACAAGAAATGATCCAACCAAAAGCCATATAATACTGGAGATTGGGTTTATTTATCCACAAAATACATACACCTGGGTTTAAATAAGAAGTTAGGACCAAAATTTATTGGACCATTTCAAATATTATGAATCATAAATCCGGTAATAGCGAGGCTTCAACTGCCATCCCATTTTAAACGAATTCACCCTATATTCCATGTTGCTCTACTAAAACCGGCTAATATGGCCAGAGAAGATCTGATAGCGATTCCGCCGGAACCAGTACGTGATGATCATTATGAAATTGACAAGATACTTAATTCACGTCAACAATGGGGTGTCCTGCAATATCTAATTAGCTGGAAGGGGTATCCATTATCAGATGCAGCATGGATTCCATGTACAGATGTGTCTGCTCCCAGTTGCAGCAGTGGTTCCATAGGAAATACCCCACGAAAATGGGTGGGGAGGGAGAAATTGTATATACAAGATAATTATTGCCTATTTTTTGTTTCTGAGAGTCACATGGTAGGGGGGGGCCGCATGTCGGGCTTCAACAACACTGCCGACAGAATGAAGCCCGACACATCACTATGGTTGGGGGAGAGCTACCTACCTTGAAGGTCCCCAGTCGATGTCAATGGCAACTGATGAAGCCAGGCGCAAGCGCCTCTCCCCACTTCAGTGGGACCAGCTGGGAAAATGCCTTATCAGCTGTTCGGTGTTTTGCAAAGCTCTAAGCACAATGCCTCCCACTTTTCTCCTTTACCAGCTGAGAAATACTTTGGGATGTCATTTCGGCTGGTCAGCATTCTACATAGGGAATATCGGGTGGATCGGGGTGGAAGAATGACACTCAGGGAAGGGGAAGATGTTATTTGGGGGGTTGGATGGTAGCACATGAGATTGTTGTAGATGGATGTTGGGGTGTTTTGCTAAGGGTGGATTTTAGCTAATTAATGGGGGGTGAACAGGAAATATAAACAGCACTGAGAGGCACATGCTTTACTCGGACTTTCTGTTTGTTGCTGCTGGTGGAGGAAGCCATAATGAACACACATTGCTACCCTCAAGACTGTGAGTGAAGTGTTTTATTGAACCAGTTTCAGTGACCTCCCGTAGGAGCTGACAGAAGTATTCATTGACAGGTAGGATATTGCAATGTATGATTTTATATACTATACTTGGATCAGACCAAAGGCGGTGTAGATCTAGGTTTTCTAGGTCTAGAATTTCAAGTCTGGTGTGCAATGAGTAGAGGAGTGAAGAACTCTTCTTGTGAAATATTTATGGACTTTCAACTGTGTTAATATCAGAGACATAATGTGGATTCCAGACTGATGAGCTGTATTCAAATATTGGTCTAGCAAATGTTTTGTATGCTATAGTTAGTAGTGTAATATTACCAGAGAAAAAGCGACCCAGGATTAGGTTAACAACTCTTAATGCCTTTTCGGCTATGTAGTTACAGTGGGCTCTAGCACTTAGATCATTCCAAGGTCCTTGACAGAGTTTGGGTCATCAACAAGGTCTTGACTATTCAGCCTGTATTTTATTTTCTGATTTTTTTTGCCAATATGTAAGACAGAGCATTTATTTAATTGAGATTTGAAGTTGCCATTTGTTTGACCATTCTGATACATAGTCGAGGTCTTTTTGAAGGGTAGCAGTGTTGAATAGCTTTACATCATCAGTGAAGAGAACGCAGTTGCTCTTAATTTGAGCACAGAGGTAATTTATGTAGCAGAACGCCAGCCATATCAATTTTTTCCCACTAAGATCATTTTCCTAATAATCTGTCAGATTCTGCAGATGTCTGGATTAACTATTCTAGTAAGCCTACCAAAATCAACAGCTTGAAGAAAATAATGGCAGCCCAAAGCTCATCAAGCCTTTAATAGCAGAATGATCAGGACTACCCATCCTCTACTCCTGACATAGAAAAAGAACATGGAAAATGTTCAGAGAAGAGCAACTAAGATGATCAAGGGATTGGGGGCTAAAACATATGAAGAATGGCTGCATGGGCAGGGTGTGAGTTTTAGTGTAGAGTGGGGGGAATGGGAATGATTTCTCCAATAAATTCTTACTTGGATGGACTTTGTCTCTGAGTGCTGAATTTGGGTTGGAGAGTTTGGGTGGAATGCTGACATTAACCTGAATCCCATAAAAGAACATTCCAGCAGCTTCTCGCAAAGCAATGCTGCTGCCTGTCATATTTTATAATAATACTCCTAACACATGAGTTCTCTGCACACAAACTGCTTTATTTTTCTTAACTCCTCCCTTTCAGTTCCTTCATATGGTATCACCTCAAAATATGTCCCTCACTACTCTCTGTCTAACATTGGTTCCTCTTCACAGTTAAACATCAGCAGGTTCCTTTTACCCTACACCACATCTCCCTTTTTTAGAAAACAAAGGGTAGACTACCTTTGTCTCACCAGATCTTAGACGATTACTCTGCCTCTTTAGTTGAAGAGTATCTACTACCTTTCTAAATGTTCATCTCTAAACTGAAACACAAGTTAGAAGCAAGGAGGTATGATTCCAAGAAAGGGAACATTGTTTAGAAATAATATCATTTTACATGGATCAGTTTGATAAAATTGTTGCTACCAAAATGCAAATTTGTCATCTGTAAAGCAAAATCTTCAAGTGAAGATGCAAGTTTCTAATCAGTCAAGAACATATTAGTGGCATATCCTAGGAAGCCCGAGATGTTCTCTGCATATTTATAAAGATGCATCTCAACTTCTCATCAAATAAAAAAAAAAGTACTGCTACTCTTTGGTTATGATAGACTCAAATCCCATTATTGGCAAAATTAAACATTACATAAGGCATGTCCAAAGCTGGCCTGCACTTACTGTAACAACTGGTTTGCTTAGTGCAGAACCAAAAATGTGAGCCATCCACGCTTGTGTGTGGCTACAAAAAATGGGGATTTTCTGCACGCGGCAGCCACGGTGAGTAGAGTGGGTGAGGCACAGAAATCAGCTGGGCTGCATGGGCGGGATGAGTGAGCCAGATATATAGGATGAGATAGCACTGGGGCAGAAGGGCGGGCCCAGCCGGTGGTTGGAATGGGCAAGCCGGTGCAAACCGGCAGCAGCCCACCACTGGACATGTCCAACCTGCAGCTTGCAGGACACATGCAACTCTGGACAGCTAGTAATGAGAACCCACAGGATGGTAAACTTTTAACATTATTACACAAATTATTTACATTAACTATTCTATATATAGTATCGGCTCCTTGGAGAAAAGCCTAATACTGGGAACAATTGAGGGCAAAAGTAGAAGAGGATGGCAGAGAATGAGTTGGCTGGATGGAGCCATTGAAGCAGTCGGTGTGAGGTTAAATGGACTCCAGGGGATGGTAAAGGACAGGAAGTTCTGGAGGAACATTGTCCATGAGATAACGATGGGTTGGACATGACTTCACAATTAACTACAAATACTATATATTTTATATGTAGCCCAAGATAATTCCACTTTGCTCAGTATGGCTCAGGCAAGCCAAAACTTGCACATCTGCTCTAGAATGATTACAATTTTCTGCTTTGTTTCATATAATATGGGACATGATAGTAGCATTTTTCTTTACTCTCATCTCAGATCATTGTTTATCTTCAACAGGGCAGAGAATAAAACAGGATTATGCCACTTCATGTATAGCATGAAATATTACAGGGAATATTATTGGGGCAGTAAGAAAAATATGAAGCAGCAGAAATTTCATGAAACTGATTGTTTTGCCCTGAATCTTACCAACAGTAATTGAATGAATTTCTCATTCTCTTTTCAAAAGGAATTAGACATTTGTACCTTTTTTCCAGAAAGATAGGTAGAATTTGGGATTGCACATTTTCCAAGTACAATTGTGTACAATCTAAAATGGAATTACTAAGAAATGTGCCAGTTCATACAAGTCTCTCATTCTGTGCAATTTTCCAAATATTTCTTGAACATCATTAAGCTCAATGGTGCTAAAGTTCAAGTTAACAAAGTTAGAAGGCTGCCTTAAGGTGAAATGAGACAACATCTCAGTAGCATGAGCCCCAAGTCCATGTTTGCAGAGATAAGGCCAATTTGGAGACAGGGCAGAAAAGACTTAATAACTCTCTAGTTTCTGCTTGCCTAATTCTCCTTCATAACTGCTAGATTCAGTCAGGCAAAATTTCATTCCTTAGAGCCAAGTTGGGTAAAAGGTGCACTTAGAAATTAGAAGAAAGCTCCAAGAAAGAATAATTGAGTAAGTTCAATTAAACGGTTTCTCTTTCGTTCAGTGCTTCTAATCTGCAAACGTCTTCTGCACATAAATACTTTCTTTTGGATTTTTTGGGATTTTGTTTCCATTAAGGGTACTTTTTTCATTAGAAGGCAAATGAATCATTAGAAACACTGATTTGTTACTAGGTGGTTGTAGTGCAGTCAGTATATCTGTTTGCCAGAGTTTACAAAACCAAAGAGTATATTAAATTATTCTTTAGGCTATCTATCTTTTTTCCCTGGATCTTTTCAGAGTGTGCCTCAGTGGTAACACTATCAATCCAGCCTTTTTCCTTATCATGTTTGTAACAAATCCACCACCTTCCTCCCACTCCCCCCCCCAAATTAAGCTGGTCTTTGTTGTCCTAATTAAATTATCACTGCCCCCGAGACATAGAAAACAGTCCCACAATTTAGAGGCTGAAAATTCGGAATATGTAATTAATTCTTTTAATGGCAGCAATGTTTTAATATTAATTTTTGGATAGGAGGACAAAACACCTGTCTTGACTAGTTTAGACAGGACAAAAATAATAATGTAACAGAAATAGAAGTCCAGAAGGAAGCTTAAAAGTAAAACTGGTAAAGTAGACCAAAAAATATTAATTTATATAATGTCACTGCTGCACCTAACCTATTGTATTTTAGAGTCCAAAAGAACACAGACCTGTGAACTCAGTAGTATCAGTTTAATCATTCTTATTATGCTATTAACATAGTCCTGTCATATGACATTGTCTAACTGATAAATCACAGTATATGTCATTTTTAATTTCTCACAATTCATAGCAATTAACTGAGGTGCAATATACCATATGCAGTTGAATACATAAATCAGTTTATTCCAAAAGACTGTGCATATCAAACACAAAGTGCAAAGCCAGGGCAAAATCAGGCAGAATTAGTACAGGAGGGGGCTCATATCATCAAGCCATCATTTTAAAAATTATGGTGTCTTGATGAAGCCATAATAACTGATACACAAATAATGCGTAATTAGAAAGGTTGTATTTATATGTTACACTAAACTATCAAACCTATTATGACAACATGATATGTGAAGTCAGCCTTTTAATATGCTTTATTTATTTATTTATTTTTGTCAACTGCTTACAAAATAATAGGTATAAGTAAAAACATAGTTATGAATACATGGATACATATAAGAAAAATAAAAAAATAAAAGAAACAATAGGACAGGGACGGGAGGCACATTGGTGTGCTTATGCACACCCCCTACAGACCTCTTAGGAAAGGAATGAGGTCAATAGTAGACAGTTTAAGGTTAAAGTTTTTGGGGTTTGGGGAAGAAACCACAGAGTCAGGTAGAGTATTCCAGACATTGACCACTCTGTTGCTGAAGGCGTATTTCCTGCAATCAAATTTGGTGCAATTAACTTTGAGTTTGTATCTATTGTTTGCTCTTGTGTTGTTACGGTTGAAGCTGAAGTATTCATTGACAGGTGTATGATTTGCAATGTATGATTTTATATACTATACTTAGATCGGACCGAAGGCGGCGTAGTTCTAGGTTTTCTAGGTCTAGAATTTCAAGTCTGCTGGTATAAGGTATTCTGCAACGAGTAGAGGAGTGGAGAACTCTTCTTGTGAAATATTTCTGGACTTTCTCAACTGTGTTAATATCAGATACATAATGTGGGTTCCAGACTGATGAGCTGTATTCAAGTATTGGCCTGGCAAATGTTTTGTATCCTCTAGTTATTAGTGTAATATCACCAGAGAAAAAGCTACGTAAGATTAGGTTAACAACTCTTAATGCCTTTTTGTTTATGTAGTTACAGTGGGCTCTAGCACTTAGGTCATTAGAGATGAGTACTCCAAGATCCTTGACAGAGTTTGGATCATCAACAAGGTCTTGACTATTCAGCCTGTATTTTATTTTCTGTTTTTGTTTTTTTTTTGCCAATATGTAGGACAGAGCATTTATTTGTTGAGATTTGAAGTTGCCATTTGTTTTACCATTCTGATACATAATCAAGGTCTTTTTGAAGGGTAGCAGTATTGTCTGTAGTGTTGAATAGCTTTACATCATCAGCGAAAAGAACACAGTTGCACAGAGGTCATTTGTGTAGAGTATGAAAAGAGTTGGTCCTAGAACACTGCCTTGGGGGACATCACTGTTGACAGGTAGAGAATTTGATAGGACGCTCCCAATTTTGACCATTTGTTTTCTGTTTGACAGGAATGCTTCTATCCAGTTATGCAGGTGTCAAGATACCGTAAGATTTTAGTTTTAGGAGTAGTTTGTCGTGTACCACTGAATCAAAAGCTTTACAGAAGTCTATGTAGAGTGCGTCTATTGCTTTGCCCTGATCGAGTTGTGTAGTCCATATGTTTTTGCAGTGAAAGAGTTGCAGATTACATGATAGTTTTTTCCTGAAACCAAATTGTTTATTAGAGAGAAGGTTGTTTGTTTCTAAGTGGAGGATGGTGGATTGGTTAATAATTGATTCCATGACTTTACAGATGACATGGCATAAAGAGATTAGTCTATACTTTTTAACTAGGCTGGGGTCTCCCTTTTTGAAGATGGGGATGACCGTAGATAGCTTTTTAAAGAAGTAGGCACATATTACATCTGGTCCAATAGATAGAGATGGTTTTAGATTGTGTAGTGCTTTTTCAACATTATAAAATCGATCATTGTAGTTGTCTGTGGTTTGACTAGGAAATACTGGGCATGATCTATTGCTATTTACAAATACTGAGTCAAAGAATGTGCTAAAGAGGTTGGCTTTAATAATGTCATTGTGCAGTCTTTACCATTAGATCCTTTCAGGGGTGGGGTGGACCTTGAGTCTTTTAGTTTGTTTTTTACAAAATTGTAAAAAGCATGGGTGGAATTGATGCGTAGGTTTTCTTCTTGTTTAATGTGATAATTGGTGCATTCAGTTTTTATCTGGTGGTATAAATTTTTGTATCAGCTTTTGAAGTTGGCAACGTGACCAGATTTGTTTTTCCGCTAACATGATTTCTTTTTCGATTGAAGCTTCCTTATTGTTATGGGTAATTTGTTTTTTCTGGTTTTGGGAGTTGTTAATGGTACATATAGTTGGATGACTCTTTTGACTTCAAGTAAAAATATGTTGTAATGGTCTTCGACAGATTTGCATCCAGAGAATAGAAATTGCCAATCAAGGGATGAGAGATCGTTCTTTATAAGATCATAGTTGCCTTTTTTGAAGTTATAATTGGGGATTTTGTCATTGTGATGATTTTTGTGTGGACGTATGTTGAGACAAAAGTCAATCATGTTGTGGTCACTGTTGGAAAAGTGTTCTTTAATTTGTATTCCATAAATTGAATTCAAACTATTGCAAAAGATGAGATCGAGGCAGTTGTTAAGACTAGTGTTGTTGGTTACTAGTTGTTCTAGTCCCAGATTTGTTACTGCATTGTAGAAGGTTGCATGTGTGGGTTCAGTTGTACATTCGTTAAGGGTCCAGTTAATATGAGATAGATTGATGAAGTCACCAAGAAAGATAAAAGCGTGTGGGCAGGATGCTGCCCATGTTAGTAGTGTATTTAGCTTGTTTGCATGTTCAATGTCATAATCAGGGGCTCTGTAACATAGTAAGAACTGAAATGTGATATTTAAGGACAGTTCACAGATGATGGTCTCAGGAATAGCAAGCTTCTGAGTAACTTGGATGTTTTTTAGATGTAGGGACTTTTTATAGAAGATAGCAACACCACCTCCTCTATGGATTTCATGATTTGATCAGTAAACATGATAGTCTATTACTGTGGTAATGGAGTCAGGGAGAGATGCATTGAGCCATGTTTCACAGACAAATATAATGTCGAATTTAGCCTTATTTAGTAAGAGGAGAAATTCAGACATTTTATTTACAAGGCTTCTTGCATTGAGTAGCTTGCATTTAAGGCCAATTGTGGTTGGAATAGAGGTAGTAAGGGGGGTGCGTGCCTAGTTTTGAGTGATGTTGGATTGGATGGGGTGGGTTTCGATGTGGAATTGTGGGTTGTGTGACTTTCTTTTGATGCAATCAGCTCTGTAGTCAATGTATAGGTCCTTTTCTCCATTGTCTAGATGGTTTTTGAGTTCTGCACAGAGTTTACGGGAGAGGATTCTTTGCAGTATGGATAAGTCTGGTCTTGAGTGAAGTTTTTTGTGGTAGGAAATGGTTTTTGCAATGGCGTTTATTGTATGAATGAATACATGTTTGCTGGACTCATTTTTGCATGCAACTCTACAAAATCTTGGGGCCACAGAGCCATCATTGTATTTGCACCCATGGCCATCTCTGGTTATTTCAATGATATCTTCAGGAGAGATGTTTGTTGTATTTGAGTTGCTTATGATATCATGAACTTTGGTGATGTCATCTGATTCATTGGTGTCTTCAAGACCAAATAAGATGGCATTTGGACATTTCTGTTCACGTTCCATGATGTCTCTGATGAGTAAGGAGATATTATTTGTGGAATATTTGAAGGGGTAGTAATTGTTTGTGGCTGTGGCTTGGTGGTTATTTTTGGTTGTAGTTGAGGTAGTGATTGTGGTTGTTGTGGGATTTGATTTTGAGCTGATAGGTACTCACTTATCTGTGCTGTTTTGTTTTGTTTTGAAGAGAGATTAGGCTTGCTTGTATAGTTGTTTCAAAACGTGTTGCTAAGCATTCTTCTATTGAGTGAATGAGTGATTCTATGCTTTCGACTCGGGTAGGGGTACTCAGTTTGTTTAGCTTAGGGGAACATGATGGACATAGATAAAAGAATGTATCTGAATTTTTAACCATATCAGCTAGGCTTTTGTTTGCGTTTAAGCAGGCAAGGTAGGCTAGATTATTGCATAGGCGGCATTTGATGTAAATTTTGCTTTAATTGATGGTTTCAAGACATCTGAAATATGTGCAGGAGTCTGGGAGGTCATTGGTAGAGATATTTTTCTTTTGTTTTGGTTTGGAGTTTTTGGCTGGCATGGTCAATGGCAATAGTTGAGTAATCAATTACAATAGCTAGTTAATGTGATAGGTAGACAGTTACTTAATGAATGTTGGTAATTAATAAATGTTAATTGATATGTTAGAGAACAAATCAAAAGTAAGGTTACTTATTACTAAAAATCAATCAATCAACCAATTGGTTATTCAAATCACTCTAATCAAATAATTTTGCTAAGCAACAAACAGCCTAATTTATTACAGTAATTACTAAACACACTGGTCAATTAAATTCACTAAATCACTGATTTTACTAATCAGATATTCACTAATTACACTATATGCACTAAACACTCAGTCATACTAATCAATAAAAACAATAAATCAATTAATCATTTGATAAAATTAATTATTTTAAAGAAATTGATTTTTTGATATAATGAAGTAGTATTGAGAGTTAGTAAGTAAAGGGTTATTGCTTTGCTTTGCTTAGCTGTTGCTGATATCTGAGAATAGGTTTGTAACCCCTAATAAACTGGCAGGAGGTCTCTTTTCCTGGGCTGTTTGAAAACAATCAGTGAGCAACTCTTTCTTGTTTTGTAGATTGAGTTTTTGAGATAGTAAAGATGCAAAGATGCTGAACGGGGGATCACTGGCCCCTTCTTTAGCAGAGAACAGAACAATTCACTGGGAGGCAACGGGAAACTTGTTGTTTTGTTTTTCCCTGATGAATGAGATTTCTGGCCCCCTCCTAGTTAATTTAAATACACTATTCTATGACTCCAAGTCAAAGTTGACTCCCAGTGACTGATTGCATGAACTGAACATTAAGAAGAAATATTTCAAATGATGCTGTTTACAAGCTTATTTTCAGCTTTAAAAAAATGTTTTCAATTCTGTATGTATGCCTAAATGCAGTAGTGCATGAAGTCTGTCCATTCTGGTATTTGAATAGAATAATATTGAAAACTTCATTTCTCAAAATTTTGAAGTCCTAATACTATATATGGTACAAAGCAGCCATGGTTTCAGCTGGCAAATAAGGGGCAGAATATTATACCAGGTGTACCTGATATAATAGGCATATGGGGAATGTGTGGACCTTCTGATACACTAAATTATAATTCCTAGCAAATTCTAACAAATAGCAATGGCACTTAGACTTATATACTGCTTCACAGTGCTTTACAGCTCTCTCTAAGCAGTTTACAGAGTCAACATATTGCCCCCAACAATCTCAATCTTCATTTTACTGCCCTCAGAAGAATGGAAGGCTCAGTGAACCTTGAACCTGTTGAGATTCAAACTACCAAATTGCTGGCAGTAGGCTGTCAACAGAAGTAGCCTCACTACTGCATTCTAACCATTGCACCACCATGACTCTTTAATTATTCTTTTAATGATAAAAGAACCATGAGTTATAGTTTGTCAACTACAGGAAACCTCATGTTCTCACCCTTGTGGTACAAACTGAGAGCCTATTTGGTAAGTAGTACTAGAAATTTATAGAACAGAGAGCTTATATACAAATGAGATCCCAAATTATGTCCTAGTTCTGTGTTTGTTTTTTCCGTCTGATCCTCTCAGCATTTCAAATTTTATTTACTATGGTGAACCTTCTATTTTTTGTCTAAGTGTATTTTTTGTCTATAAAGAGACCAGTTTCCTGAACTGCTGGTTGAATAAATTAATTGAATTGTTCTATAACAGCAGAAAGAAACAAGAACTGCAAAAACAGTGTAAGAAGAATACAATAGCTCCTGCTTTTTTTTTTTTGCTCCCTAAATCATAAACCATTCCCTTGAACACTTTTTAGTGGGCATGGATCAGCCCACTAAAGAATAATTAATTAATAATTAATTAAAGTATAGAATAATTAATCAAAGTGACAAGTTTTGAGGTATTATAAAAACACAACAAATTGGTAATAGTTTTTTATTTATTTCTTACCAGGGCCATTTCTGTTTAGCTGGCTCCACTAATGTTTATATTAATTTATTATATTAATTTAGTTTATATTAATTCTCATTATGTTTTCAGGAGTATATATCTATATTATATACTGCTGCCTCAGAATCTTTTAGGGGCGTTAGACATTATTACTTTCCATTGATTACCCAATCCAATTTTCTTCCTACTTTCTATCTTTAAAAAATATGTAGGGAAAATCTGCAAAAGAATAATTGTACTACAAATTTATTAGGTACTCTCTCGAGAAATGCCCTTCTTCTCACTAGCACTTATTTACCAATTGTAGAATGTGGACATAATGTTCTCCCTACTATCCTTTGTATCTCATGAAAAAAATGTTTGCTTTCCCTTCACTTGGTGAATAAAACTAGGGTGGCAGAATTTGAAATATCTTTAGCAGTTTAACTATCTCTGCTATCTCACCTACCCAAGGGAAAAGTCTGTTAGAGTTTGCAGCAATCCAACTAACACACAAGCAAATAATTCAGCCGGATTCATTTACAGAAGAAACTTGTTTATATACAACAATATAAAACATAATGTATATATACAATCCCCATGCAGCTCCTGCAATGTGTAAGCAAGTACAAGGACAACAAGTAGAACCCGGCAGAATCTCATCTGCCATCATCAGGCTTCTGTATTGTGTTCGTCTGTGAGTCAGACTTTTACAGTTGTTTGTGAGTCTGACTCCCAGACAAACACAATACAAAAGCCTGATGATTGCAGATGAGATTCTGCTGAAACGTTGCTACAAGTTTAAAAGCACAACTACAATGACGTGGGAAAATACCCGAACAAAGCTGAATACCATACATGTAAGTACCCACAAAAACTTAAGAA
>NW_020769326.1:3141250-3250230 GCF_900518735.1 Pseudonaja textilis
TTATTATAGATTTATTACTGTAGTATTTGTTTTTGAAATAGTAGAATGTACTAAGTGGAATCAGATTGGGACTTAGGTGTTATTTCAAATTTCAATTTAGGGGAATGATAGAAAGGCATCATACTCTGATTAGTGATTTCAGGAGAAATTATTCTTTTTTATATTGAGAATGAGATAGATGTAAATGGGAAAATGGACAAAAGATATAAAAATATTGCTTTAAAGCAAGATGAAATATATAAGTGGGGAGGAGTTATATAGAAGATATAGAATGATAAATAAGATAGGTAATGGTATATAAGAAGAGCATGTATTTAATTGAAGTCCATACAAAAAGAGGTAATCTGGGGCCAAGTTACTTTCTACAAGGAAGTTTTATGTTTTTTCTTATATATTAATTTCTTATATACAGACAAAGTCTTTAACAAATTAGACCTCAAAGAAGCATACTACAAGTCCTTATGAGAGAGGGAGATGAATGGAAAACAGTTCCACTGTCCCCTAGGGAGCTTCCAATTCAAGGTAATGCCATTTGGACTGCAGGGGGCTCCAGCAGTGTTTATGCAGTTAATAAATGAAGTGCTGAATGAGCAGCTCTATAAGGTGGTCCTTGTCTACCTGAAACGACATCCTCATCTACACTGAGACCATGGAGGACCACATATTGTCTACAAAAAACTTCTGGTGGCAAACCTGTATGTCAAGCTGTCAAAATGCGAATTTCACCATGAATGGCTAGATTACCTGGGCTACCAAGTGTCAAATGAGGGCATAGAGATGGATCCAGCCAAATGAAGGATAATGCTCTGATATGTATAACAACATTAGACTATGTTAGTCAAATTAATTTAGTAATGCTCATTGTATTATTATTGCTTTTGTATCAAAGTGATTAACACACTGTCCATGAAATGATATTGATGTATGTTTTAAAAATAAAAAAACTTCACAAAAAAAAGAGTTGGCTCCACTTGGTCAGTGCCAGCATGAAGCTCCCAATAAATAGGGTTTCTTTTGAAGCTTGGCTTGAGGCTCATGATTTAATTAGGGCATCTGTTGGAACCCTGACATCTTAAGGACGTGGCGGACTAGTTTGATGTGCTCTTCCATCATCTTGGTGAAGCTGAGAATGTCAGTCGGGTAAACTAAGACCCCCTTATACAAGTGTTCATGCAGTACCTCATTGATCAGCTGCATGAACATCACCAGGGCCCCCTGTAGTCCAAACAGCATCACTTTGAACTGGAAGCTTCCCAGAGGGCAATTAAATGCCACCTTCCATTCATCTCCCACTCTGATTCTGACACAATAATACATTTCTCTCAAATCTAACTTGGTAAATATCTTCCCTTTGGCCAGCATGTCCTTCATGAGTGGGAGTGTTCTTCACACACATAGCATTGATCCCTCTAAAGTCTATGCATAATCTCATTGTCCCATACTTCTTTTCCTTGAACAGGACTGGGGCTACTACTTGGGATTTGGCTGTCTGGATGAAGCCCCTGGTTAGGTTCTTGTCAATGTATTCCCTCAGCTCCTTCATCTCTTTGGGGGTCATAGAGTACATCTTGGGCTTTGGTAGTTTTGTCCCTGGAAGGATCTCAATTCTGCAGTCCATGAGCCTGTGAAGAGGTAGCACGCCTGGGTCCCCAGTGGCTCTTGAGTGTTCTGGGCCCTCTGCTCCCATCCTCTGCAGAGACTTCCTGTTTCCCCCTCCCACCATATCATTGGGTCCAGCCAAGCTAGTCCCAGGATCACAGCTTCTGTGATCTTCAGGACAATCATGAACCAGATCATCTCCTAGTACTGACCCATTTCCAGCATCACAGGCTCAAATGGGTTATTGGGGACCCTCCTATTAGTGAGACATTGACTTGTTCAAACCTAATGGACCTGGATAGCCTTCTCAGACAGATTCCCAATTTCAGCACTATGGACAGAATATTAAGCATTGAGTGTAGTTTGCGTCTATTAGGGCCTCAAACTCTCCCTGAGCTGTAGCTGCTGGGCTAGATTGACCACTCCTGGTGGCTGCTGGGGTCCCTGGCCAGTGTTGGGACTCATCCTCGTCACTGCCACTGGTCAGGATTGCAAGTGTCACTGTTCCAATTCTCCAGTACCAAGAAACAGAAATAAAAAGTTCAATTAACTGCTTTTAATTCTTGAAGCCCTGGAAACATTGGCACATAGCAAGCAAAACAAAGGCAGCAATAAACATTGCTGCTTTCCCACCAATTTAATTCCACCCCTCACATGCGCCTGCCCCACCCATGCAGCTGCTGTATTTCTTGAGAGGCCTGGAATATTCTCCTTTCTTCTACTCTCTAGCCACGTGCTCCATCTTCCAGATAATTTTTGGAGTGCCGGTTTGTCAGTAGAGCTTAAAAAAACATTGCGAGCCTCTGATCACCACTCCACTCCTCAGCTGATTGTTGGCTGGCTTCTTCTTTGTTACCAGTCTCCCATGCCATGAATCTACAATTTCAATCTTCCTGCAAGGCTTCTCCACCCCCTGAATGGCAATCCCAAGATAATTTGCTGGAAGCTTCCTGTTTTGAGGGTTGACAAGCAGCTCCCCTCTACCATGGAGATGGTATCTGGAAGATAAGCAAAGACCACAGTTAGTTGCCTGTCCCACTCACTCAACCATTCCTGCCTGATTTTTGAAGTCTCATTGGAACCATCTCATGGTTATGTAGCCTTCATCTCCTGGCTCTTCACCCAAGATGCCTCTTACAGATGATACCGCTTCCATTGTACCAGGTATTGTAAGGCTCCTCTATGAATGTGAGTCTAGGATCCACTCAATCTCATCGTGGCCTTCCCCCCACTTGAATGGCCCTGGGTTCATGTTTCAGGGGACTCATACCTCTGAGGTCTCTACATGTCTCAATAGACTACAATGGAATACCGGGTGTAATAGGTGAGGGAGCTTCAGCTCCACAGTGACTGGGTTGATGAGGTGGACTATGGGAAATGGTCCCAGGAATTTAGGGGCTAGTTTACAGCAGGGCAACTTTAGATGTAGGTATTTGGTGAAAAGTCACACCTTCTTGCCAACCCAGAATAGGAGGTCAGTTCAATCAGTTTGTTGGTAGTTTACATAGCATCTAATCTATTGCTCAATCATGGCATTGGCTCTCTCTGCTGCTCCGTTGGTAGCCGAATGGAATACAGACCTCAGACTTTGATAGGACCCAATCATTCTAAGGAACTCCAGCAGAATTTGGCTGTGAATTGCACTCCCCAGTCTGAGATGATCCTCTGTGGGATGCCATGGAGGCAGTAAATGTGAGTGAGGAATATCTTCACCAGCTTATGTGCCAATGGGAAGGTTGGACAAGCCACGAAGTGGGCTTGCTTTGAGAATAGGTTGATAGTTGTCCATATAACAGTATTCCCATTATCCTCAGGAAGGATAACGTTTCATTTCATGTACAATGAAATCCATGGCTATTTTTTCCCCTGGTCAAATGGGATTAGCCACAGGTTGCAAGAGGTTCGATGGTTTTCCTGGTCATTTTTTCATTGCTGCACATACATATAGCTCCAGCAAAGCCCTCTAGGTCTATTTTCAATTTTGGCCACCAAAATTGTTGGATGACCAGATGTACCTGAAGTGATCTGCTGATTTTGCATCATGGCACTGATTCAACACAGCCATCTGCTGGCTGTAAGGGGCATATAATCTGCTCCCCTTTCATGCCAGGCCATCTCTCTGCATTAACACTTGCCAGTTTTCCTGAAACCATGGGTTGGTGGGCAGAGCTGCCTTCAGGGAGCAAGTCATTTCATTCAGTCCCTCTTCCAGTTGCTGCATCATCTTCTGTCAGGTTGTGGCTTGAGCTGTGGGTTGTGGAGGAAGTATAATGACATGAACTATGTCTCTCCAGCCTCTATTGTATTGTGTTATCCTTGATAGGGCCCCTACCCTGGTGATGCTTGAGTGAATTGAGTGACGTAGTTTCACTATTCACTCAAGTCCCAATAAAAGAAACTCTTGAAATCATCAAAAATAAATACCAACCACCCAAACACCTCATGGAACTAGCAGAACACTGCTTAAACAACACATATTTCATATACAAAGGACAAAGATACAAGCAAATTGAAGGAGCCCCTATGGGATCACCACTGTCACCCATCATTGCAAACCTGTTCATGGAAGATTTCGAATTCAGAGCCCTAGCCAATGCCACCCTCAAACCCAAACTATGGCTAAGATACATCGATGACACACTTGTTATTTGGCCCCATGGAAAAGACAACCTAAACAATTTCCTAACACACCTAAACAGCACACACCTAAAAATCAAATCCATAATGGAAACAGAAACAAACAAACAACTCCCATTCCTAGAAGTACTACAAAAAAACAGATGGCACAGTAGGACACACCATATACCAGAAGAAAACATACACCAACCATTACCTCAACGCCCAATCCCACCATCACCCAGCACAGATAAACTCCGTGGCCAAAACACTAATTGCCAGAACCAAACACCTGGAAGACAAGACACAAATAAAGACTGAACTATGCACCCTGACTAAAGTACTGACAGCTAACTGACGTGGGAAAATACCTGAACAAAGCTGAATACCATATATATATGTTTCTTCCTTAACTTTTATTATTAATGTCAATCTATCCATCTTCATACAGTCTAATATTTTTCTGATTATACCTTCATCTGCAGGTGTGTCCTCATTTTTCCAAAGATGTGTAAATACAATTCTTGCCATTTTTTTTTTGCTTTTGGACTAGTCCACCACTTATGAAACTAAGACCTGGTATCTGATTAAATTTCCAACATTTTGCAAACATATTCCGCAAATTGGGAGTGTCATTATTCCGATTTTCCAGTACCAAAAAACAGAAATAAAAGGTTCAATTAACTGCTTTTAATTCTTGAAGGAAGGCCTGGAAACATCAGTACATAGCAATCAAAACAAAGGCAGCAATAACCGTTCTGTTATTTAATTTAACCTCACCCCCCACATGCCCCTGTCTCCTATCCATGTGGCTGTTGTACTTCTCAGGAGGCCTAGAATCTTCTGTTGGACCCCCCCCACACACACACACACATGTATGTATGTATGTATGTATGTATGTATGTATGTTTGTTTGTATGTATCAATTCACCCCGGTTTGGGTGAAGCGGTTGTTAATTTTATGGCTGGTTCGATGAACCAACAAATCCCACCCCTGGCTGGTCCTGCCCACCCCACTCTTCCCAGGAGTCACCATACGGCCTGCTTTGGATCCCAGGTAAGTGCAGGGCCCTCATGGAAGCTTGGGGAGGGTGAAAAATGGCCCTTCCAGAACTTCTGGAAGGGCGTCCGGAACCCTGGGAGGCCATTTTCACCCTTCCAGAGGCTTGAGGAAAGCCTCTGGACCCTGGGGATGGCAAAAAAGCCCCACCCAGCATGGTGCAGGAGTGCACCATGGCCACTCCCACCCAGAAACCAGACAGAGAACTGGTTGCTAAATTTTTTGAAGCCCATCCCTGTATAAATTCCTTTCTCACTCTTATGAGTGGTCTGTGTCTTCCACAATCTTGGGTCTTTTGCCAGAGGCCTGAGACTTTGAGGATTATGCCAAGTATCCTAGCACTGTAGTTTTTCTCTTTTGGACAGAGAGCTCTGATTTTGTATATGGGATCTATTGGCTCCAGCCAACTTAGGCTCCTATCATCACTTTGCCACTTTGGCCTTTACTTTCTACATCCTTTTCTGTTTCTCCTTCAGGGTGTAATATTTCTCTAACTTCTCATACTCCTTCCTGATGTTGCTGTTACTTGGCACCTCCACACAGTGGTGGGATTCAAGTAATTTAACAATTGGTTCTTCCTAGTGACCAGTTGGGTGGGCATGGCTGGGGAGATCCTGTGACTGAGTGGGTATGGCCAACTTGATGTCACTCATGGCAAGGTGGGGCAGCACAGGCAGGCTAATGCTGCAGAGACAGGGTGATTTCCTATGTATCATTCTGAGCCTCTTTCCCTGCCTTGGGCTGACAAAATAAAAGCCCATCTAAAGATCGTGACTGCCTGCTAAGCCTACCTGGTGCATGCTGGCAAAAGGAGGCTAGGGGAAAAAAAAGAGAAGGGCCTATGGAAACACCCCATTTTCTGCATCCATTGGGCTGTCTGAGCCACACTGGATCAAGATGGGGAGGTGGCGGGGGGAGCAAAAAGCCCACTCAGTCCATACTCACCAGCACAATGGCAAATCTCTCTTCCAGCTCACCTGGTTCGGGCATCGGGAGCTTGAGGAGTAGATTGTGTGCCCTGAAGTCCCTCTGCTGCTCCTCAAAGCCCAGCTCTGGCTGCAGCTAACCATCCAAATCCCAGAGGCTACTAGTGGGCTTGTTAAGGCATGCAATATGCTGTTGATAAGCTCCTAGGTTCCCTGCATGAGCGCTGAAAGTCCGGTACCAGTCAGCCCACGCTCCCCTCTTGCTCCAGGCACCAATTTTTCCAGTGCAACCCCCCCCCCCCCCAACTTTTAAGAATTAGAACTGCGGGGAGACAAGATGCACTGATCTCTGTCTCCCTCTAGGACCAGCCTTGGAAAAACACACCCTCCACCTCCTCATCACAATTGGACTCCCTTTCTTCCCCACATGAGCAGGGAAGGAGTACTGGACTTCCAGCACTTGTGCGGGGAACCTGGGAGCTTATGCTTTACTTGATCTTACTTAAAATCTGAGAAGTGAGTTAGACAGATGTTCAGGAAATAGCCATGGGTTGGGTCAGAATTGCAAAAAGGAAAATCACAAAATAAGTGGGAAGGGATACCACAAAATGTTATAATATTTACACTGAGAATATTATAGCAAGTATATTTGTTAGCCATTCTTATAAGTCTTTAAAATAATTATTATGCTATAATTAGTGTGCCTGATCCTGGGTTCATCTCAGGCATGTATAATTGCATAAGAACCACTGGTGGCTTTCAAACTATGAGAGAAGGAGGAGTGGGATGCACAAGGTATGCTTTCCAGCGTGAGCAATTCTGACACTGTATTGAAACAAGTCTCCCAGTGTTTTTCCAGCTAAACCTCTCTGGGTCATGTACAAAGTGGACCATCATCCCCATTTCTTTTCATAGAACAAGCTTAATAAATGATAGGGGATAGCATATAAATGTCAAGCACATAACAATGTAAAAGATATATGCTCATTTATATCCTCATTTATATGATATATGCTCATAATGTGAAGGCTGAACCTTGTTTGTTCTAACTACTGGCATCAGGCATGTTCCAGTTCTAGGTTTGGAGAAAACTCCATGTTTTCAGTATCCTGTTGTCTCTTCCTTGCCATGCCTGCCATGCCTGCCTTGCCTGCCATTCAGATCTCCTGGGTCCAATCCACACAACCAATCAAAGTGAGAGGAAATTAACAAGCAATGGTAAATAGGAGGCATAAGTCACTCATGGTACCTATCACCACAGATTCACAAAACGAGAAGTATTGGAAGTGAACTGTTAGTCTCTGTGATGCAGGAGTCTTAACTATGATGCAGAAATGCAAAATATTTCTGATGATCCAAACTCTGCCTGAACATTTCTATTATAAACCCTGTTAATGACTTTGAATCTGCATACACGAACTTCTGGAATAGGAAGTGATTCTTTTTATGTAAATATGTGTTTTACCAAGAAGAAAAAAGAAGAGCATCTGTTACTGATCATTTCCCTGACTTCCTTTCCTGTCTCTGTATTTTGTGTGTTTTCTGAGTAAGTCTGAATGAAAGACATACACTACCGCTTTAAGCCATCATTGTTTTTTAAAGTATGAATTGATGGTTCTTTTTGCATATACTTTGTAAGACTGACTTAAGTAAGTCTTGACAACTCTTTTTCCCTAGGGAGTAGACTAAAAGTATTGTTTAGAAATCTAATATATGGTTTATTTACTCAATTTGTGCTGAGCTCTACAGTTCTTTCAGGCCGGCTTTGTTGGCCCATTACTCTATTAATGCTCCATTACTGAAATTAGTGTTGTAATTGGAGGAATGGGGGAGGGAGAAAGGAAGGGAACACTTAAAAAAAAGGAGCAGCTCCACTTTAATCCTATCACTCATTAAACCATCAGGAAACTAAAACCTTTCCCCACGCACACATGCTTGTACTTAAAGACTCCTTGAGACAGCACATTCACATGGATGAACAAGAAAATTGCCCTGCCAAGCAAATCAGTGGTCTACCCTGCTGATGAACAGACAAGGGAAATAGAAAAAAAAAATTATCCAGATTCAAGAAAACAGATAGGGTGACAAAACGAAGAAAGAGCTACATAAAATTTTACTGAAAATTCATGCATCAAAACCAAAGGCATATAGAATAGAATAGAATAGAATAGAATAGAATAGAATAGAATAGAAATAGCATTGAATACTTTATTGGCCAAGTATGATTGGACGCATATGGAATTTGTCTTGGTGCATATGCTCTCAGTGTACATAAAAGAAAGATACATTCATCAAGAGTTGTCATGCCCTTGGTAGAGTTGGACTCTGAGGGAGAGGAGAAATAGCCGACAGGGACTGGAGTTCTTGCAATATGACAGCAAGTACAAGATATAACCGACTCCTTATTTGCTGACTGATATATCTCTTGATCACAGTCTTCACTTTTATCCTCACCCAAATTGTTATGAAAATCTTTGCTCATAGGTATTGGAGCAGAATTACAACATAACCACCTTTCTCAGTTTTTTGTATCTCTACACCAAGATGATTTTGTATTTCACCCAAATTTTTCAATTCAAATGTTTTCTCTAACTGATTAGCAAATTCTTTTACCTGTGACACATCTTTTGCAATGAAACAAAGATTATCCACAAATGCTAATAATTGACAATTCCCACCTTGTAACTTTCCAGTATAATATACAATGATTAGCCTTGCAACTCTAGAACCCAAGACCCTTCAACGCCATATCTAAACAGATATTCCAATTCCTGGCTGACTGCTTCAGCCCATAAATGGCCTTGTTTAATTTATACACAGTGTTCGGGTTTTTTACTTTGATACCCTGGTGCTTGAACCATGTAAATTTCTTCTTCTAATTCTGCATTGAGGAATGCTGTGGTTATATCAAAATGCCAAATTTTATAGTCATATGCTGCTGCCAATGCTAGTGCCACCCTTAGGCTTTCACTCATTACTGTAGGCATGAATACCTCATCATTGTGAATTTTTTTCCTCTGTGAAAAACTTTGTGCCACTAATGTTGCCTTGTATTGAACCTCATTGTTGGGTAGTACTTTCTTTTTGTATATCCATTTACATCCTATGGGTTTGCAACCCTGTGGTAAAGTCATAGATGTGAACACCTTGTGTTCACCCATGCATTTCATTTCTTTGTCCATGGCTTCTTTCCACTTTACTTGTTCAATTTTGGGTAATGTCAGGGGTGGGATTCTACCAGTTCTATCCAGTTCTATAGAACCCCTTGTTAACTTTCTAAGCAGTTCAGAGGACCAGTAATTAGAAGCAATCTCCTTTTATTTTTTAACCCCCTTATTACATTCTTGCCAGAACACCTAGACTTCCTGTCTCCAGAGCTTCTGAGGCTTGCCTTTCTTAAAGGGGAAGGGATTTTTACATTGCTGTTGGGAGGAAATACTTCCCTGGACAATCAGCACTTTGAAAAAATAATTGAATAATGAAGCAGAGCTTTTAGTGACAGGGAACCAAGATGAGTGACATTCAGTAAGGCTTCTCGGCTAGCTAGAAAGATTGATATTCAAACGTGACTTTACATAACCTTTCTGAGTTTTGGTCTAAAATTGGTTTTTAGTGAAGGTTAATTCTATGCTTGGTGACATTTAATCCTGAGTTTAATTGATGGGATAATTTTCCCTATTCAGCTTCAACAAGCAACAGCTACTGCAGTGATTTAATTATTTGTATTGTGTTTGGATTTTTTTTCCTGCCTCATGGTTTTTTTTTCTATCTGGGGAGGGGGTCTTTCTCACTGCTTTAGTACTATCTGGCACTCTCCTTTTGAGGTATACTTCCAAGAGGCAGGATACAAGCTTGGCACTGATATTTTTACTGCCTTTCTGGGGGGCATGTGACCTTTCCTTAAATCTGGATGATTTCCTTAGAATATCTTGTGAGGTGAGTGAGACCAGTTGGTATCTTTAAGTGGTACAAATGGATCTAAGGATTGCTTCTCTTGGGTGTGCTTTTTCTGGAAAGCTTAAATGACCTGTCTGCTAAAGGGTTTCACTTTATGAGCAAGAGATGGCTGCTTGATAGTTATCACTGCATTTTAACTATTTTCATTACTCAAGGTGCTTTGGCACCCTGCCTAATTCATAACTTCGGCTTGTAGGTATTTTTAATCTAATTGGTATTTAGGGCAGCTTTTTGCAAGCAAAGAAGCTTTTTGTATTTTTGTACAGGTAATCCTTGACTTACAACAGTTCATTTAGTGACCATTCAAAGACACAATGGCACTGAAAAAAGTGACTTATGACTATTTTTCACACTTATGACCATTGCAGCATCCCCACTGTCACAAGAGGCCAGGCGAGGAGAAGCACCCCTTGACATGGCTGATGTCGAATTGGTCATACCCACCAACATGACCACCAAGCCACACCCACCAACTAAGCCACACCCAAAAAACCAGTTGTTAAAAAACTGAATCCCACCCCTCGGTAATGCTAATACTTCCTTATAGTTTTATGGCTCAGACCACACATTACACACCTTTACTTCATTAGCAGAATATCTGTCAGTTAGAATCCCCTTGTTCCATCTCTCTGACCTGCATGGCATTGACTGCTCCTGTGTTTCAACCCTCTCTGGCTTCATAGCTGAGTGATCATCTTCTCCTGACTCCCTTTCTTGTTCTTTTTCAGCTCCTCCTCCCTGAATGTTGACACCATCACTAAGTGAGTTACTGTCACTAAGTGGGTCGCTTCACTAAGTGAATCATTCCAAAAATTGGCATCAATTCTGTTCCAATTTTGCTCTGCAAAGTTAGCAGACCTGGAAATCACTATTCTTTTGCTCCCATTGCTAAAGTGATAGTTCTCTGAGCCAGGTTCATCGCCCATAAACCTGAGCTTTCTAGCCTTTGGTTGACGACCTTTTTTTCTGATTGCCTTTGGAATATGCACCCATGCATTGCTTCCAAACACCCTTAAATGTGCCAGTGTTGTGGTGGTCTCTCATGAAAAGAAGACACTACACAAAGTTGTCTTGGGATGAGAGCGTAGAGAGAACTCCGAAACTCTCTTTTATTAGAAGCAATCTTTGTTAACATAGCAATTTTGTTAACGTCCTATCACAAACGCATTACATCACACAACATGCACTGATCATTCGCATAAAGCATACAAGACTGCAGAGTTTAAGTTTGCTACAGTTCTGGTTAAGAAATGGCAACAATTTGTCTTTGCTCCTTGCTCCGTGTTCCAGCCAACCACCAGAAGGCTCCGTTGTCCTAGCACGTACACAAAGAACAAAGAATCATAGTTCCCACATCTCCCCTGTTTTTCCTTTTTAAGAGACAGGGAGTGTTTTAGTCCCAATAACAGTCTTTGTCAGGCGCGTAGGCAAGAGTGCTGTGCATGCTGATGTTATCCATGGTGTTCGTGACTTCTTCAACCATCACAAACATCTTGTCCTCATCTGGGTCGTCACAGGTTGGCTCTCCTATCTCATCTTCGGATGGCAGTGGTTCATATGTGTTAATTATTTGTTGATTCCAGAGAGCCATTACCTGCGCAGTGGCTTTTTTCTCAGCCAAGAGGGATAAACTGTTAGAAATAGTGCGTACAAAGATGGGTAATACACAAGGCAATACAACACATCCCGCAACAATCATACCAATGAGCGCTACAATAGCTTGCAAACCAGGCAATTTTGGGAACCAGGATCCAAACATGTCTCTAAAATCAAGACCTAAAAAACGATATTGTACCCCCTTAGATTCAGGTAAGTGAGTGTACAAGCAAATAGGATTACATTTGTCAGTGGTACATGAAGTAGAGCTTGATTTAACAGTGATATTAATATTTTGAGGGTCTCTTACTTGAGCAGAGTCAATAGGTGGGGTGTACCAGTAGTTGTAAACAGTGGTGGCCCCCACGTTAGTCCTGGACACCTTTTGAAAGAGATATTTCTTTTCCTGTAGATAAGATCTCTGCCAATTGTGTGAGCCGCAGGTAACTCCTGCAGCGTCGTTAGGACCTTGACCTTTGCTAATGGCAAGGCAAGCATTAAAGCATACTGAGGTGTTGGTACCCCCCCCCCCCCCCGAGTGACATTATGGGTTATGTACCCATTTTTTGTTTGACTGGTAGAGAACATTCCTGCAAGATCAGAACTGGAGCCACCTTTGTATGCATAGACATATAGGGATGCTGTAATGGGTCCCACTGCCTTGGGCTCATAGCACTGAATGCCTTCGGCAGTGTAACATCGCGCATATTGAGTGTTGTTATGCAGACAAGGGGAGACCGTCGTGGAGTTGCACTCAGGCTTCAAGGTATGATAGATCAGGGTGGATTGGGTTTTCATTCCGCTGCGAGTAGTTTTGATGCAGGCATCACAGGAGGATGGGGTGGCTGTCGTATCGGCAGGAACGATGTGGAAACCCAGGAGGCAAATGATGAATGCAGCGGGCAGCTTCATGATGCTGATGTAGGTAAGGCTGGTTTGGGTAGAAAAGGCCTCACTTGTCGTCCGGGGACCCAGGTGGTGGCGTTGTTGTAGGAAACAGCTACGTACCCTCGTCTTCAGGTTACAAGTTCAGCTGGCCCGTGCCATGTGGGATCTGGCAACTGTCGAAAGTAGACTGGAGGTCTAGGAGCATCCTTGGATGGAGAGCAAAAGTGTCGAGAGGCGGCAGAAGAAGCAGGTGTGCCAGACTCATTCAGGAAATTCAGTGTAAATAAGCACAAGTTAAGCTTGTTTTGCAGCGTGGGTAGCCCTGGGGTGAGTTTCCACATTGAGTTTTGAACTTTGTCAAGAGCATTCTTTAGGGTCAGATTGGCTCTTTCTACTATGGCCTGCCCTTGAGAATTGTATGGAATGCCAAATTTGTGCAAAATGCCCCATTGTTTACAAAAGGTAGCAAAGTTGGTACTAGTATAGGTGGGGCCATTATCAGTTTTTAATTCCGAGGGCTTTCCCAGGCACGCAAATGACCGGATGCAGTGGTTAATGACATGTTTTGTGGTCTCTCCTCTTTGCAGGGAGGCCATGATGAACCCTGAGTATGTGTCCACTGAAACATGGATATATTTCCATGGTGCAAAAGGCGCATACTGGGTTACATCCATTTGCCAAATTTGGCAGGCTTTTAAGCCTCTGGGATTTACTCCCATTGGCAGGGCAGGGGCTTGCTTGCTGCAAGTAGGGCATTGTTGAATAATTGCAGCAGCCTCTTGGGCGGTGATTTGGAATTCCTTCATAAGAGCCCTTTTATTTTGATGAAAATAGTTATGACTGTCCCAAGGGGTTAGGGGAGAAAGAGAGAAAGCGGATAGAATAGTAGCAGCAGATGCGGCTGTTAATTGCTGCAATGCAAACAATTTATTTGCTGGCAATGGCCATTGATCAACCCAAACAGGAATGTCCATGGTTAAGGTCAAGCGAAGGGGAAGAGGGTGAGTCATTCGAGCTGCAATTTAGCACCAAATTGAGAGAGTAAGTCCCTCCCCCACAAATTCGTGTGAAGGGGAAGGATGATGGGCTTTATTTGTGCAGTCCCTGTGAGGTTTTCAGAAGTCACAGGGAGCCAAAACTTACTGATGCAAGCCGTTTGAATCCCTCCTACACCTCTTACCAATGGGGAGGTCTCTGTTTCCCAGTCTGTAGGCCTCATCAGAGCATATTACCGAGACATCAGCACCAGAGTCCAGAAGACTGGTGAAGTGGTGACCTTTGATTAAAGCCAAGAGTGTGGGATTAGTTTTGGTGATAGATCTAGTGAGGGCAAGGACATCAGAGGGAAGTTGCGGTACCATGATCATTTTTGCTACGACATCACCCTTTTGTAACTTCATTGGAAGTGGGGATAGCACAGAAAGGTTAATGGCTGAAAGTTTTGAGGAAGGATAAAGCAGATCGGGAACCACAAAGATTCCTTTGAGGAGGGCATGAGGGTGAGATTGCATAAGAGCAGTTTTATTGGAGGAGAAAGAGGCAGAAGGAGGAAGCTGTGTGCCGACAGAGAGTGGTAGATGGGGAAAGGATATGAGCACATCTTCTGCCACTGATAATTCATACACAGTGGATGGTATATGGGCAGCCTTGGGAGAGGGGCTAGTTGCCGGCCCCTCTACTCATTTCTCGAGGGTTCAGTTTTTGATCGACATTGATTAGCCCAATGATAGCCTTTCTTACATTTCAGGCAGACTGTTTTTGGTCGAACATCTCTACTGGCGGAGGGCTTTGCTGCCCCCCCCGCCGGGGGCTCGACATTGTGATTTAAAATGGCCAGGCTTCCCACAATTGTAACAATTACCAGATGGCTTATTACCTCTGGTGATAGCTGCAGCCATCATTTCGGAAGTGTATTGGTGTGTTCCCACCACCCTGCAGGCTTGTAGGAATTGGGCTAGAGTGGCATCTGGAGAATTAATCAAGGGAGTAAGCAAGGTTTTACAGTCTGCATTAGCATTCTCATATGCCAATTTAAGAAGAATTTCCTGCCGAGCCGCCTCATTTGTAATTTGCCTTTGTAGGGCCGTTTGGAGGCGTTCAATAAAATCGGCATAGGGTTCATTGGAATTTTGTAGAATTTTTGCAAAAGATTGTGCGGAGGTATGAGGGTCATCCAAGCGAGAGAGAGCAAGCAGAGCGGCTTGTGCAGAAAGGTTAAGAGCATTAATAAGGCTATTATATTGAGCTGTGGGAGCAGCAAAGGCACCCTCTCCTGCCAGTTCATTTGCGGTAAGATTCAGATTTTGAGCTGCCAATAGGCGACAATGATGGAGAAACTCCAATTGCCATACAACAAGTTGAGTCCCTGTTAGAGTCATATGAAAAAGGCTATGCCAATCAGCTGGGATCATTATATGGGCGTTAGCCATCATTCTAAGTAATCCCATCGTAAATGGACCCTGAACACCATACATTTGTACAGCTTGTTTGATATCCTTGATTGATTTAACAGGGATGGGTTCCCAATGCGGGACGTTTTGTCCCTGCGCGTTCTGCACATAAACTAACGGGAACGCCGATGGGCAGTTGGAGTGATCTAACTCACCAGTTCTAACTCCTGCAGCGATGGCGGCATGAACCACGCCCATAGGAGGGGGTAAGGCAGGAGAGGAAGGCACAGAAGGGAGAGCAAGAGAAGAAGAAGAGGGATTGGATGAGGGGGGTCAGGAGAAGGGGGGGAGGTTTACCGACCTCATTTGCCTCTGGGGGGGCAGTCGGTTTAAGAGACACAGGCGCCACAGCGGGGGGCAAGAGATGTACAGCAGGATTCACATAGGGAGGGGGTCCAGAAAGGGGGCCAAGTAGGGGTTGCTCTAGAGAGGAGAGAGCCTCAAAAACCACCCTCCAAGCAATTAATATAGACAAAGGGGCCCTAGGACTTGCGTGAAGGTATTTTCCAATCTCCTTCCATACTGTAGTTTTGATACTGCCTTTAGCCGGATAAGAAGGGCAGTGTTGCCAAATGTATTCTAGGAGTTCCTCAATAGAGGTTTTTGGGAGGGGGGCATGAAGGGAGCCCCCCTTTTTAAAGGTAAAAAAAAATTGTTTGGTCAATTCTCTGATTTCCTGAATGTGAGCTGCCTGCTCCTTAGAGAATCTACCACCCATACTCACAAGGGATACATTGTCGCCAGCGATTCAAGCAGATGGGGTGCACCAAGTCTATTCCAGACGATGAGAATGGGTGTGCCAAAGACGTATCTCTTTTGAGTGGATCACGTCGGGGTCACCAGTTATGGTGGTCTCTCATGAAAAGAAGACACTACGCAAAGTTGTCTTGGGATGAGAGCATAGAGAGAACTCCGAAACCCTCTTTTATTAGAAGCAATCTTTGTTAACGTAGCAATTTTGTTAACATCCTATCACAAACGCATTACATCATACAACATGCACTGATCATTCGCATAAAGCATACAAGGCTGCAGAGTTTGTTTGCTACAGTTCTGGTTAAGAAATGGCAACAATTTGTCTTTGCTCCTTGCTCCGTGTTCCAGCCAACCACCAGAAGGCTCCGTTGTCCTAGCACGTACACAAAGAACAAAGAATCATAGTTCCCACATGCCAGAGATGGCTTTCTCCCATATAACACTGCATATGGAGTATTATTAATAGAGGAATTCCACAGCCTATTGATTATATAATTAGCAATCAACATGGCTTCATCCCTATATGACCTGCTCACACCAGAATCCTCCAGCAGTGACTCCTTCATTGTTTGTAAGATTCCATTCTGCCTCTCAGCTACACCATCCTCAGCTGCTGTGTATCTGTGTTTTATTCCTAACTGTCCCAACCACTGTTGAAAACTTGCTGACATGAATTCTGAACCTCTGTCAGTTTGCAGCTGACATACCTGTTGTTTATGTCTCCTTTCTATGAAACTTACCATTGCTTAAATTTCTGTATCAACCCAATTTAATCTTTAGTAAATAGCAAAAACCAAATCTGCTGTAGTCCCCTACAGTGATACCTGCATATTTTGCTCCTCCCAAAGTGGCTTGCTTTGGCCCCACCAAATTTACATGTACCAGCTCTTGAGCTCTTGTTGTCTGCCTTGTGCTACTTTTGTTTACTGGGAATGTCTTGGACTTGGATGATTTACATACTGTACAGAATTATTAACAATTGTTTGACTTGCCCCACTGTCTATTAACTATTTGTCTCTGCTATTACAATAGCTAGCTTTTTCAACAGCAGTTTGTCCATCTGTTGTTTTTGTTCCTTGCAAAAAGTCTTTCTTTCAATGGGTCATCACCACAGATGAAACACTGCCATCTTTTTTTTTTCTTCATAGACATTTTTTGCTGGGCTGTAATCTGGTCTCTTCTGTTGCTTTGGTCCTTGCAGACATCCTGTCTGTTGCTTTTCTCTCTCTGCTTCTGGGGCTTCCATCTCAGGAATTTCTCCTCATGACTTCTTCTAAAATGGCATTTATTTTCTTGAGAAACAAACAGGCTTCCATTCGTAAGTCCTGTTCTGGTTTGCACTCAAAAATGGCTGAAACAATGTCCCATGGGTCATCAAGAGAATTTAACATCAATAGAGATTCAGGAACTCGCATTCCATTTTGTTCCAACTCAATAAATAGAGTCTGCGTGTGCATATCTCCACACTCTCCTGTGGCAGCAGCCGGGCTCTGTACAATTGTCTTAATAATGACACAATATTTCATGCTGACACACTCACATGTACACTTCTCAATTTTAGCCAAACCCCATTTGCAGTCTTTAAATCAATTACATTCAAGAATTGTTCATCTTCTAAACTTAAATTTATGTAGGCCAGTGCCTTATCAATCTGCCTTTGATCTGCAGGTGCTAATGGCCCCTGGGTTGGATTAATAACAATATCCCAGAGCTCCTTAGCCTCCAGGAAGCCTTCCATTTTTGCAGCCCGATAATATAATTCTTCTGTCCCAATCGAGGCAGAGAGCTCTCCTTGAACTTAACGGACATCCTGCAAGCCTTCTCAGCCTTGTTGTCTTTTCCTTATAACACAGGCTGTCCCTCAGCTTGATTATAGTTCAGTCTTAATGTGTGCTTGGACTGGCTGAGTGTGCTCTGGGCCATAATCTGTTGCAGTTTGTAGCAATCCAGCCAGCACACAAACAAATAATTCAGCAGAATTCATTATATAGAAGAAACTTATTTATATACAATAATATAAAACTTTTTATATAATATAAAAATAATATATGATGCATATATACAATACCCATGCAGCTCTTGCAACATGGTAGAAAGAGGAAGAAGTAGCAATTACAAGAAGAAGCACTAGAACTCTCAAGCAAAGACAAAACAAATTATCTTATACACAGAACAATTAAGCTAAGCTACACTCAGGCTCCAAGCTGTCTCAATCACCAAACAGTCCTCATTTGCTGACTTGTTGCCATGTCTATTGCAGTTCATGAATTCTTATACACTGACAATAATGAAACATACTTGCTCAATTTGCTGTCCAGATATTAATCACGGAAAGGCAACTTCCCTCTTCTTTCCCTCTTTATGGATGCCCATGACTTACATAAATCATAATCACTCAGATTGCTACACATTATTAAGATTAAAAGACTTATTACTATGACAAAATAAACACCAAGTCACATGAAGGTTTCATATGATCAGCTGTTCAATGATGTTAACATTTATCTCTTTCAAAAGAGAGAGAAATAAATACCACAGTATGTTGATGACAAGAATAGGAATAGGAATAGGAATAGAACAGAACAGAACAGAACAGAATAGAATAGAATAGGCTGAACGGGACCTTGGAAGTCTTCTAATCCAGGCCCCAGCTCAAACAGGAGAATTTAACTATTTCAGATAAAGTCTTCTTAAAAATATCCAGTGATGGAACATCCATGATTTCTGGAGGCAAGCTATTCCACTGATTAATTGTCCTCACTGTTAGGAAGTGTCTTCTTTATTCCAGGTTGCTTCTCTCTTTGGTTAGTTTCCAACCACTGTTTTTTTGTCCTGCCCCTGGTGCTTTGAAGAATAATTTGACCCCCTCTTTGTGGCAGCCCCTCAAGTACTAGAACATTGACATTATGTCACCCCAATTCTTCTTTAGACTAGCCAAACCCAAATACTGCATTCTTTATATGTTTTAGTCTCCAGGCCTTTGATCATCTTAGTTGCTCTTCTCTGAATTTTTCCAAAGTCTCCACATCTTTTTTGTAATATGATTATCAAAATTGGTTCCTATATTCCAGGTGTGCTCTTACTAAGGTTTTATAAAGCAGTACTTACTAAGGTTTTATAAAGCAGTACTTTACGTGATATTGATTCTATACCTGTGTTTATACAACTCAGGTTTGTATTAGCTTTTTTGGTGGCTGCTCATGTTGCTGGCTCATATTCAAGTGATCATCCACTAAGATTCCAAGGTCCCTCTCACAGTTATTGTTTTTCAGCCAGGTCTCGTCTTTTTTCCTGCCTAAATATAAAACTGCTTTTCTCTGCATTGAAATTTATTTTGTTGGATAGGGCCCATTGTTCAATTTTGTCAAGATCTTTTTGGACCCTGAGTTTGTCTTCTGTGGTGTTGGCTAGAATAATCTGCAAATCTGATGACTTCTCCTTCTATTCCATCATCTAGGTCATTTATTAAGATATTGAAGAGTACTAGGCCTAAGACAGAACCTTGTAGTACCCCACTACTTATTTCTCTCCATGTAGTACCATTAAGGACTACTTGTTAAATATGGTTTGACAGCCAGCTACAAATCCATCTGATGGTAATGTTGTCTATTCCACATCTTTCTAGTTTACCAAGAAGTAGGTTGTGGTCTACTTTGTTAAATGCTTTACTGAGATCTAAATATACTATGTCCACAACATTTGACTAGTCTACTAATTTAGTGACTTTATCAAAGAATGAGATAATATTGATTTGGCATGATCTGTTTTTAACAAAACCATGCTGTCTACTAGTTATAACTTTATTTGTTTCTAGTTGTTTGCAGATCTGTTTTTTTATTATCTTTTCCAGAATCTTCCCAGGTATTGGTGTTAAACTGATTGGTCTGTAGTTTCCTGGGTCTCTTTTTCCTTTCTTGAACCTGGGAATTACACCAAACCTTTTCCATTTATCAGGTACTTATGCAGTCCTCCAGGATTTTTGAAAGATGTGGTACAATGATTCTGAGATAACATTTACCAGATTCTCCAGAACTCTGGAATATAATCTGTTAGGATCCAGTGATTTATATTAATCAAGATCAGATATGTGTTTTCTTATCATTTTTTTTTGCTTATTTTAATTTTTATTTCTAAATTTGTCTTTTACAATAGTTTTTTGGGGTACATTGGGCTATAATTTCTTTTTTCATGAAGACTGATGCAAAGAATGAGTTAAGCAGCTCTACTTTCTCCCTATTGCCTGTTACTTCCTTGACATCTTTTCTCTTTAGATAGAACTCTAATCTGTAATGCAGATGTTTAAAAGCTAGTGGTAAATGGACTATATGTAATTAACTCACAGATAAGTGCCTAAATTAATCTCACAGGTGGGCTGGGTTAATATGTATGAACCCAACTGAAAAAGTGCTGTGTCATCACATACAATGATATTAAGAATTCTGTCTAGTAGGCTGTATTTTTGCTTTAGTCATTATTCTTATAATAACAGATATATTGTTTATTAATTATTGGACTCAATGCAAGTTGCAATATTTTCTTTTGCTATTTTACTTGTATTCATTGCTATGCTCACACAGTTCCAAAATACACTGAATAATCCCTATTCTGTATTAATATTCCTATAAGATTTAAGTATGAATTAGCATGCAGTCAAAGATGATGTGCAATACTTTGTTATATGGTAGTTGAAAGGCTTGTCTGTATTGATCTCTGGAGATAACCACTATGCTAGAAGTATCAGAAGGTGCAATAAAAAGTACAAGTAACTCAATTCTACATTTATTCTTCCCACATGAAATCAATAGGTCATATTGTTTGGAAAGCATTATATAGACTTAATCTGCAATCATCCCTGTCAGACTTAAGACATAAACCTATTTTCATAATTAGGCTTGCCAAAGTAAAATTTCACATATGAGTGTGAGCTGTGAGCCAGGAAGTGCTTCATTTAGAATTTGTTGCTGCTAAGTACCTAGCAGACAAGATAACTCTTTTTTTTTTCAGACAAGCTTAGGGTGGTACAATAAAAGTATTTCTGCATTTGCCTTCTATCTTTAATAGGGTTGTTCTTACAGAATCTTATTTTAAATAAATCGTTCTTCCAGTACTTCATTTGTGGGATGTAGGGGGTACAAACCTAGGCTATTCCACACCTTCATAGAAGGTGACTGGTCCTCAATTATGGAAACAAAAAGCCTATCTTGTTAGCAGATTAGGCATCAGTATTAAAGGACCCATAGCTCAACAATAATAAAGGTGGCATTTCTTAGCATTTCTACCCTTTCTCAAGTTCAGACTGGCAATCTAACCTATCCTGCATAACTCAGTGAGCAATGACAGGAGAAAGAAAGAGAAGAGGCAACTGGTTTTCTTTTCATCTTCTGACTTGGAACACTATGTGGACTGGACTTAGAAGTTATGCTGAAAGGGATCTGTAATGGTACTCACAAAAAAGAAACACAGCATCTTGCCCAATAACTATTCAAAACCTGGATCCTTCACTGTGGCAATATTTTCCAGCCATCAGGAGTATAATAGCAATAAACTTTCTATTCACATATTTGACAAACTTGTTTACAGTTCAGAGAGGCAAGAAAAATGGTCGTGCTCTGTGTTGAAGTGATAATGTTATGATTGCTGGCTATAAAAAGAAAATCTGTGTAGTCAGAGCTACACTTTTAACATTCACATACATTGCCAAAGCATGAAGCAAGAGCAGAAATGGCTCTTGGCCTTTTAACATTTTTTGTGGCTAAAGTCATATACTGAAATTCATTGAACTTTTCATTATTTTATTTTAAGCTACACACCTATTTTTCTTCCAGGAATGCAAAATAGCTATGGCTCATCCACATTTTGATGTAGGAGAGCCATAGCAGATTGGACTGGGAAATAATAACTGGCTCAGGACTCCCTAGTTATTTAGGACTGGGTGAAGATGTGAATCCAAATAGAGCAGCACTAGGACTCTAACTCTGTACTACATTGTTCTTATTACAGATACAAGGTACTAGGGAATTAAGTTCATTTAACTCCACTGTATCAATTTATGAAGTATAACTAGTTACAAATCTCAACTGGCTAATGTAACACATCTTAGAAACAATACGCTGAAACCTATGATTTTAACCAAACTGAGTGACCATAGTAATTTCACAAATGCAAACAATTCATTAATAGGAAAAGGAAGCATCAGAGGTTGGCTGCTGCAGGTTCGGATGGGTTCACCTGAACTCCTTGTTCCAATTCTGCACAGTTTGGAGAACCGGCAAATTGGCTGGCCCCACCCCTGCCTGTTTTTCAGGCTGTTTTTGGCCATTTGGGGGGCAAAAAACAGCCTGAAAAAGGCCCCCAGAACAACCTGAAAATGGCCCCAAAACAGGCCAAAAAATGAGCAGGGCCAGCCAGTGATGGCATTAGCCCCAACCAGCTGAATCCTACCTGTTCTTTTGACGCGAGTGGCTGGGAGGCGGGGTTGGGTGTGATGAGTGACATCACCTACCCATACACATGACCAACCGGCCATGCCTACCCAGCCAGGGAACTGGTTGTTTAAAAATTTTCAGCCCACCATTGGAAACCATCCATTCTAATAGAAAGTGACTTGAGGACTGTTTGATGCAAATAGCCACTTGCAGCTGCCACCCCTGAGGAGGTTCATGAAGCAATGCACTGACAGATGGAAAATCAAACTATATATTAATTTGATAGTCACTGATAGTCCAGCAGCTTTGTTGGATAATATTTATTGCTGTGTCATGTGCATTCTGATCTGCTGCCAATAAATATAATACTACATGATAACTACAGAAGCACACATATCCAATTAAACAAAGCTGCCACTTATATTACAGCAGTATTGTTAAGTATCTAAGCCCAAATATAAGTTATTTAAGTCTGAATCTAAAACAATGATCTAAAACTCAGAGTTAAGATCAGAAATAAGCCAAAGAATATTAATTCATTTTCACATATTATAAAGACAATAAGGCATTGTTTGTTTAGTGGCCACAACTGAATCCTGCAATTTAGTTACTAAGTGAAGTAGTTGCTAAGTAAAATTGTGACTATGCTTAGGATCAGCTTTTATTTATTTTCCTATCATCATAAAAGTGAGTATTGATTGTAGAGTTATTTTTTTCGTCACCACTGAAACACCATTGATAATGGTCACTAAGTTAAAGCAGACTCTAAACAAGATTAAATTAGTAACATAGCTATTTTCCCATGCTTCCAGAGCCCTCCAAAACTATTACATCTGTTTTATCAAATTTAAAATCAGACCATAAATCTATGCTGTGTGGACTGGTGTCATACGTAAGATTGTTTTTGCTTTTTTTTTTTTTTGAACGGCTAAGGAGCATATAACAAGGATAGTCACTCCAAGGCAACAGATCAGAAAACAAGCCTCAGGGAGTTTTGAGTCAGGACAGATAAAATCGTCCTCTCTGTTGTGGATACACTGGTTTCATCCAGAACAGAAACACTGGCGCTAAATCACAAGTTCTGTTTTTTGCAGCAAAAGTGAGGAGCATGATATTTTCTCTTTTACCAAAACCTATGATTTAGGGTAATTGTTTCTGTTCTGGATGAAACCAGTACAGAGGTGGTATTCAACCAGTTCACACCAGTTCAGGTGAATGGGTAGCAGTGATTTGGCATGGGTCACCAAACTGGTGGTGACCCATAGCTGGCCACGCCCCCAACCTGGTTGCCCAGTCACTCACTTGCTCCAGTTGCTCTCCTAGATTTCTCTGCCATGGGCAGATATCCTGGGGCTGCTGCACATGTGCACTGTGTATACAGCCGTTAATGTGCAGTGCTCATGTGCAGCAGCCCCAGGACATCCGCCCACCTGCCTGCCTTCCTAGAGCATGCTTTCTTCCTTCTCCTGGCGGACATGACTCTTCCAGCCTGGCTTGGCTCAACCAGCCAGCAGGTGAGTGGGCGAATGTCCCGGGGCTTCTCACCCCCCTTGTCACGAGATGCCTGCAGATGTTGTGTGCTTTTTTCAGTGCAGCTGGAGTCCAGCAGCCACACCAAAAAAAGCACACCCTGTTCTATGTATTGGGCCTGGCAAGTCCGAGGAGCCGGTGCATGGAACAGGGTGGCACAAGACCATTGGAGAAGCGGAATGAAGCCGGAGGCCAGTAATTTTTACTGCAAGAAGCTTGTGACTGCCGCATGTTCTCCAGTCCCATTGAAAAAAGCACAACATGTGCCAGCCCATTGGAGAAGCGGAGCGGCAGCTACAGGGTTCTCGTATTGAAAAGGGGGCAGCTGAAGGCAATCTTTTTTTGGTCTCCAGCCGCCTCCTTTTAGCATAAGAAGCCTCCCCCAACCAGCCAGCTGCTCTCCTCCTCCTCCTCAGCCCTACAGAACAAACAGGCAGAGAAGGAGGAGAGCAGCCGGCTGGTTGGAGGAGGCTTCTTGCTCTGAAAAAGGGATGGGGCATGTTGTGCTTTTTTTGGTGGGGCTAGAGAACATGTGGCAGTCGCAGGCTTCTTGCAGCAAAAATTACTGATCTCTGGCTTTGCTCCACTTCTCCAAGGGTCCAGTGCTGCCCTGTTCTATGCACCGGCTGCTTAGACTTGCTGTGCCCGGCACATAGAACAGGGCATGCTTTTTCGGTGTGGCTTCTGGACTCCAGCTGCATCAAAAAAAGCACATAGCAGCTGCAGGCATCTCATGACAAAGGGGGCAAGAAGTCCAAGGACATGTGGCCACCTGCTGGCTGTCCAGGCCAGGCCAGGCTGGAAGAAGTGTCTCCACCGGGAGAAGGAAGAAAGCATGCTCCAGGAGGGCAGGCATGGGGGTGCAGGCAGATGTCCCAGGACCACTTACAGGTTGACTTTAAGAGCATCAACATGGAAGAAGCCTAGAACTGAGAGTAAAAGTAATGGTGGTGGGGGTGACAGGGGCATGTGTGTCCCTCCACAAGGAGTGTGAAGGGAGGCAGACACTGTGCCTCTGAGGAAAAGAGGAGCTGGCAAAACCCTGGCTGTCACCCAGGAGGGGACCACAGAAGGACATATCACATGCCCCTGTCACCCCCGCTGCCGCTATTTTTGCTCTTGTTCTTGGCTTCTTCCATGGGAGCCAATCTTTAAGAGCTGGAAGATGTTTCATCAACTCATCACTGGGAGAGGTGTAGCCTCTGAATACATGAGAAGTCTTGGGCAAAGTTCTCTGACTTTGAAAATGCATCCCTGCAGTGTCTGCCTCCCATCACACTCCGTGTGCACGCCAGGAGTGCCTAGCCAGAGCAAGAGAGAGCAAAGTTGGCTGCTATGGGGTGAGCACCTTGGCTTCCCCTCTTGCTCCTCACAGTTGCCCTGAGCCAGTGCAGTTCTTTACTTGGGCAGCCAGACACCCACAGCAGCAGCTACAGCAGCAGTAGCACAACAATGAGGTATAGTAAGATTTGGCAGTGCAAATTTATCTCCAAAGGGCTTCTGGCAAAAAAACAAAACAAAAACCACCCCAAAACAAAAACCATTTGGCAGGCAGGCTCGGCAGGCAGTCACAATCTTTAGTTGGGCTTTTTTGTGTGTGTCAGCCCAAGGGTGGAGGAGTGGGGGAGGTACGTAGGAAAATCACCCTGTCTCTGCAGCATCAATTATATGACTAAGTGGGCGTGGCCAACTTGACATCACTTGCAGCAAGGTGCTGCACCACCTTGCTGAGTTGGCCACACCCACCCAGTCACATGACCACCAAGCTACACCCACAAAACAAGCCATGCCCACAGAACCGGTAGTAAAATATTTGAATCCCACCACTGAACCAGTGTACCTGAGACAGAGAGGATGATGGGGAACCTAGGATGTTGTGCTTCCATTCCACCACTGAGAAGCACAGAGAAACTTCCTCAAAGCATGAGATAGATCAAATCTTATGGAAAATGGTAACTCTTTATATTTCTTGACATTAATTACACATTTAGTGCTTGCTAACTCTGTTAGGGCTTTTGTTCCACTTTGGAATATAGTACTTACTTGGTGCCCTCTTCAATCAAGAAACATCCTGCTGAAACAATAACATTCAACATTAGTTTTATTGCACTTTCTGTCACAATTCATAAACAATACTTAATACCAGTGCTATTCTGGACTCTATCAGTGATACCTGAATAAAAGCTAAACAAAGGCAAACTACACATTGAACTAAATGTTTTTGAAATGAATTTTTATTTTCAGCATTAGATACATATAACAAATACTTTTTAGGAATCCTCACTATATCTGCATGAAAAAATATTTATTAGTGTTGATAACTGCCATATATGTGGAACCACAAATATATCAAAAGAAAAAAGAATATCCACATATCCTATTTATTTCACTGTGCATTAGCTATGCAAGAAGAATAAATTAAAAAGCAGTACAATATACTACCAATGGCACAGTAATGCACCTCAAGTTTCAGTCATGTATTGTGATAATAAAAAGTGAAAAACTCAAAAGACAAAACTTAAGGAGAGGAAAAAAAATCTTCTAATACATGTGTTAAGATGCTTTGTAGTTTCAGACTTTATAGTTAAAATGTTTTCTTAAGCTATGCACACTATTTGGAAATTTAAAAAAGTTAATATATTGGATTATCTGCTTGCAAGATTTTGATTGTGGTTGGCCACTTTTTTTATCCTCTCATTTCCCTGTATGCTTTTGTGCATTGGATGAGGCACCACAGCAAATGGACGACTACTACACATCTGATATTATCAAATTGTCATGAGAAGCTTCAGAATCGGACAAGTGTTATCAGACAATAACCCCTGCCTTAAACCTAAATTACTCAGCAAATTAATTTATGGCCCATCTGAACACTTAGAAAAGTATGGCAAATCAAGTAATGGACTTATATGTGCTGAGGTACAATTGGTACAAAAGGTTATCACCCCTTTTGAAGCCAACTCAAACCCAATATCTTATATCAATTGATTCACAGATTCACCAGGTATGGGTGGTGTAATCAGATCATACAATACCAAATTAAGCTCATGTTTGTGCAAACTATCTCTTTATGAAAGTAGGAAGTCATCTGAATTGTAGAATAGTTTCTTTTGGGAAGAAAGTATAATAATTAAATAATCTTAATTACTATCAAGTTTCTAAAATGGAATGGTTTAATTAAAAGAAAAAAGAGAAAACTGAGCAAAGAAATGTACAAAAAAGGCAATTTGCATTGAAATTAAAGACCCATGAGAAAAGAGCTCTATTTTTTATATTTATTATTTCTCCAATTTATTCAGACATTTCTCTAATTTTTGTTTTTGTGCCCAAGAGTTACCTTGCAATCTTATTTATTTGGAAAGATACGGCATTAAGACCCACTGGGTATATTTCCAAATACATATGAGTAATTGAAATGGAAATGGGCTGGTGTCAGGCTCTGGGTGATATTTGACCCATTCCAGAGCCTAACACATGAGGTGGGTTGTGCAAGGGTTGTGCCGGTGGGCGGCTGCAATGCTCGGGACTGGAATCCACATACCTAACAATATGGCAATCCTTGATCAAAGCCTCACTGGTGGGGCTGCTGAGCAGCGGCAGGATGGCTATGGATCGCATGATGGCGGGGCTGCAGATAAATGGCTGATGGGAAATGGTGGAGCTCCCTGGAGAAGGATTGTATGGGGATTGCGAGTGACGGTGACTATGAAAGTTGCTGGATTTGGAAGGCGCAGGAGAGGAAGGTGCTGTGGAGCACAGAGGTATACAATTGAGGGGTAGGATAGGAGAGTTTGCATAGGATACTATAGGAAAGTGTAGGTGTTATATGTGGTAATAACATATGCATTGCAGGTTACACCTGAGAAAATATAGAACAGAAGGGACTCCATCTTTGTTCCAGATGTGACCTTCTAGAATGATTACTGGATATAACCAGCATATCGTGTTTTGTAACTTGTTATTCTCTAAAGTGAAAATATTATGTCCTTGGCTGGAGTGGGGGTTTGTATTTTGGCTTGAGAATTAATGTAAGAGATGCTGGGTCACCCTGACATTAATGGAAGCCTGTTAATGACTTTTTGTGTTAGATGAACATAACAAGAAATGTGGTGATGGGAACAAGATGCTTTCCAGAGATGATGGTTTGGGAGGAGTTAAAGATGGAAAATTACCCAAGCCTACCCAGGGAAGTCCCTAAAATTCCTATGTGAGAAAAACAGGAAGTATTATGTAATCTTTTCAATATGTAGGTGGGTCGCGGCTGTTGAGGGGGAGTGTGGGAGGCAACTAGGAAGCATGAGGCTTATGCCACTTGCATTGCCCCTCTGCCAACCACCCCCCAAGCATTTTAGCCAAGTGTGTGCCGCTATTATGCAAGCTCCATGGGTGGAAGATCCGCTCTCGCAAGGCTTGATTCACATCATTCTCACAGCAGCAGCCCACATTCAGCCAAAGCATGCAGGCTGGTGGGTGGCAGAGGGAAGGGATGGCAGGCAAGGGGCGATGTGGGAGGCATAGCATTGTGCTCCCTGGTCGCTCCCCCTGCCCCTAGCAGACAAGGCCCAGCAGCTGCGGAAAATCCAGGTGGGACCTAAGTGTCAATGGGTCAGCCCTCCTCGCCTTCCTCTCAGCCACCAGCAAGCCAGGCAAGTGCAGTGGGGGGAAAGCTGAATTGCGCCCTTCTGAGGGCCCCACCTCCAGCACTCCTCTGCCATCCCCTTTGCCTCTTAATGCCCCCCTGCCACTCCCTTTACCTGATATTCCCCCCCCAAGTCATCCCACTGCCCCCCAGGCCCACTTTGGGAACCACTGAATTAGAGGAAATGCAAAAATACATTGACAATAATTTATCTCAAGGGTTTATTCAGTCAGGTCGTTCTCACATAGCAGCTCCTGTATTGTTTCATGAGAAGAAAGATGGGGGCTTGATTATGTGTTGATTTCCAAGGCCTTAATGCTGTCTGCTTAGAACCCTTGTGCCCACTATCACTTATGAAGGATCTCCTAGCCACTTTGGTTAAAGGATGTATTTTTACAAAGTTAGACCTGCGAAGTGTATTATTGGATATGTATCAGATTGGGAGATAAAGGGAAGACAACCTGCAATTTCATCACTTGGTAGTTACCAATTTAAGGTCATGCCCTTTGGACTGCAAGGGGCCCCAGCGGTCTTCATGCAGCTTATCAACAACATGTTGCATGAGCATTTGTATCAAGGCATTTTAATCTATCTGTACGACATATTAATATGTTGTGGCTCGGGGGTTTGAGCCTGCTTTGCTAGAGGACGAAGACTTGGACAATGAGGAAGAGGAGGATTTGGCTCTGAGGTTTGAGCCTGCTTTGTTAGAGGATTTGGAGTTGCCTTCCTCCCCAGGACTTTCCTCTTGATTGTACCTCAGGTGTCGGCAGATAACCAGGAGGGCGTATCAGAGTCTCTGACTGAGGAATGCTGGCTTGATGAGAGGCAACGGCGCAGGCAAAAGTGCAAGTTGCAATGCAGAAAGAAAGGACGAATCAGAGACTGAGATAAGGGACGGACACGTCCCACAGGGATTAAAAGTGGATGTGTTCACTCTGGGAACTTGTTCGGGACAACGTGTTACTTAGTGAGAGAAGCTTCAGAATATCCTGTGTGCGGTGACAGCTTGTGATTTATATTCCTGCTTTATTGTCGGACTTGGCAGACAGCTTGTGTGAGACTGCCAAGAACTTTATTGGCTCAAGGAATTTAACCCTGTCATTACTGGACTTTTTTGCTTGTTTATATTCATTTGGAAATTTGGACTTCTCACCTCGTTTGCATAGGTGAGACATAACATTTTTGTCCCGAACCTTAACAAAAAGCCATCTTTTGACCAAGATGGATCAACAGCAGCAGCAGCAGCAGCAGCTTAACTAGCTGCAGAACGATAACCAAGTTTTGCAGCAGCAAGTTACTCAGCTGATTAATCAACTCACTCTGCTGCAGGCTCGTGCTACTCCTCTTGCCCCTCCCCCTAGGAAATGCCCAGTAGCTGTGCCGGATAAGTTCTCTGGGCAGCCTGAAATGTTCCTGGCTTTCATGGGACAGTGCCAATTGTTTATGGCTCTGAGGCCGGAGGATTTCCCTGATAACCAGGCTCGGGTGGGGTTTGTAATAAGCCTTCTTCCGGGCTTGGCTGCCAGGTGGGCCACTCCCTTATTAGTGCAAGAGAGTCCATTGTTAATAGATTATCAGGGGTTTTGGCATCACCTACACTTAATGTGTGAGGACCCCATAAGGACTCAGACAGCAGCCAGATGCCTGAAGGAACTTCGCCTGGGGAAACACCCCTTGCAGGAGTTCATTTCAGAATTTCAACTGATCTGTTTGGACTCTACGTGGAACGAGGCGGCTTTGATGGATGCTTTTCAGGATGGCTTGTCAGAGGACTTACAGGACTAATTGGTTCATGTGGAGCCGGCCCCGACCCTCGATGCTCTGGTGGTGCAATGCTTACGCATTGATGCCTGGCTTCAACGGCGCAGGACTCGAAGCCCCATTCCGGAGCAGCCATCCACCTCAATGCCACAGCGCCCTGTAAAACCAGCGCCCCAGGTCTCCCACAGTGTCGTGGCAATGGCAGAGGAGCCGAAGGAGTTGGGTTGCGGTCATTTGACGACCCACGAATGCACACGGAGACTCCAGGGAGGTTTATGCCTGTATTGTGGGGGGCCTGGATACTGCAAATTCTTGTCCTGTTCAACAATGGGGGGCACGCAGGCCTGTGCCCGAATCTAGACTTGATCAGTTGGGGAAACAAGGTCGGCCCGGCCTCAGGGAAAGTCTAGGCCAGCCAAGTATCAACCACCCGCCTGAAGTAGCAGAGGTGGACTCTGGACCCCCTCGATGTTTGCTTCTCGACACTCGGGTTTTCTTGCCATCCTGGTCGAAAGGGATTCCCGCGATAGCATTGGTGGACTCGGGGGCTATGACCAATTTTATGGACCAGGCTTTTGCGGCTCATTTTGACATTCCCCTAGTTTCGGTGGAGCCTCCAATAAAGGTTGAGACAATTGATGGATGGGAACTTTGTGCTGGACCTATTCACTTCACTACCCAGCCGTTGCACCTGGGCATTGGGGACCATGAGGAGGTGATTAGTTTTTACATCACTGCGAGGAAGTTGAACCAGCGACAGATCTGGTGGTCGTTGTTCTTTGCCCGGTACAACTTTTCTGTGACTTATATCCCCAGTGGTCAAAATCGGAGAGCAGATGCCCTCTCCCATAAACCTGAGTACCTTTGTCCCGAGAACCCCCTTCCTCCACGTACGGTGCTGCCACCAGAATCTTTGGCCGTTATCCAGGAACCAGTGGATTTGTGGACTCGGGTACCGGAGGTGCAGCACTTGGACGCTTGGTTGCAGCAGAGAATGGGGGAAATTGGACCTGACTCCCCATGGACTTTGGAGGAGGGCTTACTACAACATCAGGGCCGGTTGTACGTGCCCACAGGGACACTTAGAGCCCTTATTATAACTCAATGTCACGACAACCCTGCTGCCGGCCAGTTTGGGTTTTTTAAGACCCTTCATCTTATCACATGGACTTTTTGGTGGCCTCGAGTCCGGCATGATGTCCACGCCTATGTCGCATGCTGTGTACCATGCAGGCAAACGAAAGCCGTGACGGGTGCACCTCCTGGTCTCCTTCAACCTCTGCCGACTCCAGACAGACCATGGGGGGCAATTTCCATGGACTTCTTAACACATTTGCCTTCTTCGTCGGGATATACAATGGTACTTGTGGTGGTTGATATATTAACCAAGATGGCTCACTTTATCCCCTGTTGGAGATTACCGTCGGCTTGTACTACTGCCTGGTTATTTTTACAACATGTGTTCCGTCTTCATAGTCTGCCAGATAAGGTAGTTTCAGATCGCAGTGTCCAGTTTACCGCTCAATTTTGGAAGAGCCTAATGACCGCGTTACAGGTACAGGTGTGCTTCTCGTCAGTGCACCATCCGGAGACTGACGGTGGGACGGAGAAGGCGATTGGCATCCTCGCACAATATTTAAGGTGTTTTGTCAACCACCGACAGAATGATTGGGTGACTTATCTCCCTTTGGCGGAGTTTGCCTTCAACAATTCCCAGCACACCTCCACTCATATGACACCTTTTTACGTGAATGAGGGTTACCATCCGAGATTTTTCCCATTGTCAATCTTGGATTCCCCAGTTCCCGAGACGCGGGACTTCTTGTCAGAACTGCATTCGATTCACCAATTGATTTCACAGCAATTGGAAAGGGCTAAGGAGGACTATAAAAGGCTTGCAGATCATTCTCGCCGGGCGACGCCCCCGTTGGCTGTGGGGGACAGGGTGTGGTTATCCACGAAGCATCTACGGGTCGATCATCTGATCAAGAAGTTGGACCATCACTTCATCGGTCCCTTCCCTATAGAGGCAGTCATCAATCCCGTTGCTTATCGGCTCACCCTACCGCACTCCATGCGCATTCATCCTGTCTTCCACCGTTCCCTTCTGGTTCCTGATGCCCCTTCGTGTGCTCTCCATTCTCCCGCTGCTATGGTTCCTCCACCTGTACCCAGTGATGATCCCGCTGCTGACGACACGGTGGTCAGCATTCGGGATTCTCGCTGGCTGAAAGGACAGTTTCAATACTTCGTCAAGAGGCTGGGGGATGGATCGGAGGCTCTTTCCTGGGTGGATGCTTCCACGCTCCACGCCCCGGACCTTATCTGGAGATTCCATGAACAGTTTCCATTGAAACCACGTCCTGGTCGTCAGACTCGGGGGAAGGGCCGTGCGGTGAGGGATAGTGTTGTGGCTCGGGGGTTTGAGCCTGCTTTGTTAGAGGATGAAGATTTGGACAATGAGGAAGAGGAGGATTTGGCTCTGAGGTTTGAGCCTGCTTTGTTAGAGGATTTGGAGTTGCCTTCCTCCCCAGGACTTTCCTCTTGATTGTACCTCAGGTGTTGGCAGATAACCAGGAGGGCGTATCAGAGTCTCTGACTGAGGAATGCTGGCTTGATGAGAGGCAACGGCGCAGGCAAAAGTGCAAGTTGCAACATAGAAAGAAAGGACGAATCAGAGATTGAGATGAGGGAAGGACACGTCCCACAGGGATTAAAAGTGGGTGTGTTCACTCTGGGAACTTGTTCGGGACAACGTGTTACTTAGTGAGAGAAGCTTCAGAATATCCTGTGTGCAGCGACAGCTTGTGATTTATATTCCTGCTTTGTTGTCGGACTTGGCAGACAGCTTGTGTGAGACTGCCAAGAACTTTATCAGCTCAAGGAATTTAACCCTGTCATTACTGGATTTTTTGCTTGTTTATATTCATTTGGAAATTTGGACTTATCCTAATATGATGTAAGAGCATGTGGAATTAGTGAAAACTGTACGTTGAAAATTACTGGGTGCTAAATTATATGTAAAATTGTCGAAGTGTGAATTTCATTGCACTAGACTGGACTATTTGAGTTACAGGATTTCAGACGAGGGTGTCGAAATGGATCCACACAAGGTGCAGGCTATAGTAGAATGGCAGTCGCCTACAATGCAAAAACAACTACAGAGTTTCCTGGGCTTTGCCAATTTTTATAAGCAATTCATTCCCTCATTTGTCTCCATTGTGTTACCTTTGACTAATTTGTTATGGATGAAACATCTCAGGATAACCAAACCAAAATCAAACCAAAACCTGGAGTGGACAGAATCATGTTAAAAAGCATTCAATAATTTAAAGCAGTTGTTCACCAATGAACCAATATTGAAACATCCTGAGCGTCCATTTGTAATCCAGGCAGACACAAGTGATGTGGCTATGGATGCAGTTTTATTGCAGCAGAATCCAAGGGATATTACAACCTTGTGCCTATATGTCCAGAAATTTAAACCTGACGGAATGAGATTGGGCGATTTGGGAGAAAGAGGTCTTTGCGGTACACTGAGCATTAGTAACCTGGTGACACCTATTAGAGGGTATGCAATCTCCCTTTGAAATATGGACAGACCATAAGAACTTGGAGGTGTTACAATCACCCAGGAGATTGTCACCCAAACAAATCCGGTGGGCATTATATTTTCACCGATTTAATTTCAAATTAAAATATGTAATAGCAGGTAGGGATTTTCTAGCTGATGCATTGTTGCGCCTGCCGCAATGCAAAAATCGACAAGAAGACCTAGTGCAGCTGATAATGCCACAACTAGGAGCTGTACAGTTCCTAAGGACCAATATTATGACAACTGATTTACCAGAAGTGGTAGTTCAAGACCAATGGTTACTAGAACATAAAACTAAATGTGACATATAAAATGGAATAGCCTGGAGAGGGGACAAAATGTATATACCAGCCTCAGTCAGACACCTAATACTAAAACGATGTCATAATGCCAAACAAGCTGGACATTATGGGTTCTTAAAGACATTGCATTTAGTGAAACAGCAGTTCTGGTGGAGACATGATGTAGAAACCTACGTAAGACAATGTCCTGTGTGTGCTGTTACCAAAATACATCCTGGAAAACCATTAGGGTTACTACAATCTGTCGCTGATCCCAAACAACCATGGCAAGATATTGCTATGGACTTCATAGTAGACTTACCACTTAACCATGGGTATACTGTTGTTTGGACTATGATAGATTTATTTTCAAAACAGGCACACTTCATACCATGTTAGAGTTTACTGTCAGCCTGGAAGCTATCAAATATGTTTCCCAAACATACATACCAAAAACACGGAGTTCCACGCCACATTATTTCTGATAGAAAGGTACAGTTTACTGCTCAATTCTGGCATGAATTCTTATGATCAATTGGGTCTGCATACCATCCCAGTACAAACAGTGCAGTAGAACAAACAAACACAGCCATCAAGCAGTATTTACATTGTTACATAATGTATCAGCAAGCAGACTGGGCAGAACTTTTACCATTTGCTGAAGTGGCCTACAATAATACGGTGCATAATAGCACAGGACATACCCCCTTCCAAGTTGTACTTGGACTAGACTTTGTGCTCATCCCAGAATGGTCCCAAATAACCCAGGGATCCTACCACGACCTCCACATGGGCTATGAGCATATAAAGTACATGGAAGGGTATACATGTGGCATTGAACGAAGCAGCCAAAGTGTACAAAAAATAGGCTGATAAAAAACGAGCAGATCATACACTGTTCAACATAGGGGATCGTGTATAACTATCCACTAAGTATTTAAACATGGAGTTGCACTGTAAGAAACTGGGCCCTAAATACATTGGACCTTTCCCTGTAATGTGGGTGATCAAACCAGTAACCGTTCAATTAAGACTACCCACACGGTTTAAATGGGTACACCCGGTATTCCATAGTAGCTTGCTAAAACCAGCTATGGGAATGGGTCCAGCAGAAGACATCCCAGGGCCTGTACGGGATGACCATTATGAGGTAGAAAGTATCCTTGATATGCACCGTAGGAAGGTTAAATGGAAAGGTATCCCATTGATGAGGCATCCTGGGTGGATCAAGACCATAAGGTAGCTCCATGGTCACAATGATGATTCTACAAAATGTATCCCTCTAAGGCTGGTGGGAATGAGGACTGTATAGATGTGTATCTCATTCTGCTCTATTTTGTCTTCCAGATGGATCCATGGTTGACGGGGCCGCACGTCAGGCTCCAGGTGATATTCGACCCATTCCAGAGTCTGACACATTGGAGGGTTGTGTGAGGGGGTGCCGCCGGCAGGCTGCTGTGCAGCTTGGGACTGGAATCCACGTACCTAACAATATGGCAGTGCTTGATGTGAAGCCTCACTGGTGGGCTGCTGAGCAGTGGCAGGGCGGCTACAGACCACACAACAGCAGGGCTGCTGATAAACAGCTGATGGGAAATGGTGGAGTTCCCTGGACAAGGTGAATGGACTATATGGGGATTGTGAGTGATGGCTGAGGAGGTTACTTGATTTAGAAGGCGTGAGGGAGGAAGGTGTGAGGGAGTATAGAGATATAGAATTGAGGGGTAGGATAGGAGGGTTTGCATAGGATAGTGTAGGAAAGCATAGGATAGTGTAGCATAGGGGGTAGGATGGAGGAAGCAGGATGGTGGGTGGATGTTAGAAGGGTGTGGTAATTAACTATTCCAAACAGATGTTGGGCAACTAGGGCTGGATTATGGGAGAGGATATTTAAAATGCTGAGAAGTGTTAGCTTCCTTGTAATAAAGCTGAGATGTGGCTGCATCAGAGTGTGAGTACTGTCTTCTTTGTGTGAGAACTGATCAGGGGTTCAGAGGCAGCTGAGAGCTGATCACATAGCATGAAGAACTGATGACAGGTGGACCAAGGCAGTCATAGAATGAATCTCTCATGATAAATATCTTCTATGAAAGAGATCTAAAATAAGTTGGATCGATGATATCAGCAAGTATTATGGGCCCAATTGGCAAAAGAAAGCTCAGGACCATATTGGTTGGAAACATGCAGAAGAGGCCTTTATCCTGCAATGGATAGACAGTGGCTAAAATGAAGACGATCACAACATGTGAGTAAACATAGACCAAATAGTTTTGCCTAAATTGTGCAAGCAAACATGGTGGTATTCAGCAGGTTCTGACCAGAGGTGGTATTCAGCCAGTTTGCACCAGTTCAGGAGAACCGGTAGGTAGCAAGAATTTGGCATGGGTCACCGAACCATTAGCGACTTCTAGCTGGCCATGCCCCTGAACCGGGTGCCCGGTCACCTGATGGTCATGATTCTCTTGCTTGCTCTGCCTGGCCGCCCTCTTGCCGTTCACTTGCCTCGCATGCATGCTTGCCACTTGCTCTGCCTACCCCAAACCCATCCCTATAAAAATGCCTCACCACATGGCCCGATCACTTGCACAAGCTAGTCTGCCTCTGTGGCTTGCCTGCCTAAGCTGACTTGAGTCTACTCTTCTGTGGTGCTTGCACTGGACCTTCCTCCTCCTGCCTTCAGGACCAGGTAAGCACTGACTCACTAGCCCCTGCCGCCTGGCCCCAAGCTTCCGAAACCAGGGGCTGCTCCTTCCCACCACCCAGCCTCACCCCCAGGCTTCCAAAACCTTCTGACAGCTGGGTCCTACAGGCCACAGCCTGGTATAGCTCCCCAAGCCACTGCGGGTCATTTTGTGAGGCAGCCGCTACCCATTGCAGCCAGCTGTCCCCGCCACCAGGCTTCAAAACGCCCCTGGAGCTCCTTGCTGGCCAGCCAGGGCCCATAGGCCTCGGCCTAGCCAGCATAAAATAACCCACCTCCCTCAGCTTCCAGCAAGCACCTACTTGTTCAGACTTCTTCTCCTGATTCCCAAACAGCTGCTGCTGACCTGCCTCCTGGCTTGCTTGTTTTGCCTGTCTCTGCATCCGGCTCATCAGCAAGCATCTGATTCTGCCTGCCTACTTTCTTCAATGGAGTAAGTGGCTTTTTTCATGATTTAAAAGGACTTCAGCTCCCAGAATTTCTGAGCTAACTTGACTGGTCCACAAGCCTTAAAGCTGTCAAGTTTGAAGACCCCTGATTTAAAAAAAACGTGTGTTAATTTTTTTTAGGATTTTTTGTTTTAGGAAATAGTCATATAAAATTTAGGAAATTTTAGCTGCTTCTCTATTTTTAGAAAGCAGCTGCTTTGTGAGATTGTCATGTAAGTATGTAAGTTCTTTTAAATTAAGTTGTGTGAAATGTTATGTGCCTATAAATTAATTAAATGTATATTTTTAGATAGAGTGTGTGTAAATGTGATAGTTGTTCTTTTCAGTTGTGTAGTTTTGTGGGTCTGCTTCCAATCCAGTCATATTACAATGTGACTTTTTCAGTTGTGTAGTTATGATAACATGTCCTAGCATTTTGTGAGGTTGATGCTTGAAGCAGGCAGGGGACAGTTTATATGAATTCCATCTGCTTTTATGAGACAAGCAACTTTACTTTCTGAGAAAATTAGTAAATTGTTTTGGAGTATAAAACTTTGCAATTAGTGAAACTGCTGTTAACATGTTGAGATTTCTGTAGCTGAGCCTGCTTGATGGGTTTCGAGTGTTCATGATTGCTTTTGTTCTTGCCTAGGTCTTTTGTCTTTCCTATCATGGTGGTTAATTCTGCCAGGAAAGACAGGGAACTTCCAGGTGAGTTATCTTAATAATGGCTGTATTTAGGTGTTGCTTTTTGTGTGGTGCTTTTTTGCCTGGGGGTTTCTTAAAGGCAGAAGGGCTGAGATTTCTGGTGTGAGGTTTTTGGTCCTTGGGGGAACAAAAGGGTTTTTATTGATGTTGTCTGGGGATTAAGTAAAAAACTGGTTTTTATCTGCAGTATTTTGGGGGGAGGGGGGTTTATATGCTCGTGAAGTTATCTATGCATGAACAATGTTCAAATACTAATAATATTTGTTTATCCTTTTTATTGAACTTTCTTTTCTAAATTCTGTTTCTGTTAGTTAGCCATTGATAAAAGAAATCCCACATTAAAAAGTATTCTAAGCCTTCTCCTTGATTGTAAATTTGTAATTGTTAATTTATTCATTTCTGCACATCTAACATTTTTAATTCATTTTCATATCTTTGTTTTTCCAGTGTTGTGCAAATACAATTCTAGCAGCTGTAACATGTGTAAAACTAAATATGTATTCTACCCAACAAAATATTTCTGGTTTTAAATTCATATTGCTTTAACCATTGTTTCTAACCATGACACCACTAACAGGCTACTTGCCTTGTATTGACCTAAGTACTGAACCTAATTCATATATTCAGTGAACTGACTGAGGAATAAATTTCAGAAAAAGAAATAATCATTGCTTTGTGAATATACCTATGAAATTCATTCTTATTGATCTAACTTCTTAGATGATGTTGGAAGAATTATTCTTCTGGGTTCAATTCCAAGTGGGGAAGAAAGACACTGGAAACATGGTGACTGCTTGGAAAGATGGTTTAATGGTGGATAGGATCACATGCCTTGGAGCTCTTGGGCTGAGAGATGCTGAGAGTCCCTTGTTTTGTTTTTTTAAAATAAACTTTATTTACAAGAATTAAAAACATACAAATTTTAAAAATACAAAAACAATAGTATGTAAATAACACATTCCTCTTTACATTTGATATCAAATTTGATAAGTCCTAATAGTCAGTACTAACTGATACTTATCGCATTTTCATTTACTATCACATCTTAATCACTAAATAACTCACAATACTCTATTAATAACTATTATTTAATTAATAATACATTCAAATTATTTAAATAATGAATACAAAGATATAGTAAATATATAATGATAATAATGTAAGAGAAAAGAGGATTTAAAACCTTTGTTATTCTTACACATTTCATATAGACAGCTGAAGATAATTTGTTTCTTGGGTTCATTTACATGTTTTTCCCTTGTAATCTACTCAATTGTATCATTTATCCCATATCCTGTAGTAATCTGTATCCTCCTTCCCATTAATTTTGACCGTGAGCCTCTCCAATTGGGCACACTCATACGTTTTTTGAATAGCAACATGTATCAGTGGTACATTTGGTTTCTTCCAATACTGTGCTAATGAAATCCGTGCAGCTGTTAATAAGTGGATGGTCAGATATCTTACTTTAGAGGTATAATCCCCTTTGATCATTCCCAACAGGAACAGTTCCAGTTTCCACTCCAGCCCATGCTCTATGATTTCTTCTATCCACTCTTTTATTTTTTACCAATATTTCTTTGTCTCTTCACCATAAATGAAAATAGGTACCAAATTTCCCTTTGCATTTCCAACAGCATGGGTTTACTGTTGGAAATATTTTGGCCAATCTAGAAGGTGCCAGATGCCATCTATACATCATTTTATACAGATTCTCCTTATGTGCTACTGATTTAGTTGATACGAGATTTTTTTGCCAAATTTCTTCCCAGTCATCCAGATCTATACTATAATCAAAAAAAAAATTCCCAAGCTAACATAGGTCCTTTCACAATTCTCTCAGCCATTTCATGTTCTAATAAATAATTATATAGTTTAGAGATCAACCTTTTCTCAGGACTTGAAAGTATTTTGTCTAAATGCGTATTTGTTACCTCAATTCCATATTCCTTTACGTCTTTATTATATCTCAAAATTTACTTGAAAATATGACCAATTATCAATGACGATCATTTGTGCTTCTAGTTCCTGTATCATTTTAGTTCTTCCCACTTTATCTAATATTTGATGGTACTTAAGTTTTTTACTGATATCCATTGTGTTTAAGTGGAACATTGCCTCCATCATTGAAAACCACCTTGGAATTTCAGCATCATGATTTCTTCTAATATCAGCCCAAATTTTAACTAAAGACTTTCGGAGTACATGTCTAGTAAAATATAGATTGTTTTTGCTATTCGGGTTCCACAAAAATGCATGCCAACCTAACTGAAAGTCGTGACCCTCCAATTTTAAAATTCTATTGTTCCTCAGATTGATCCAATCTTTTATCCACACTAATGCTGCCGCTTTATAATAGATCTCCCAGACAGGGAGTCCAAATCCACCTCTGCTTTTGTTATCTTGTAAATATTTTTTTTATTCTTTTTTTTATTCTTTTTTTTTCTTGCCCAAATAAATTTCATCGCAATTTTATCTAATTCTTTGAAAAAAAGTTTATCCAATAGTATCGGAATTGTTTGAAACAAATACGATGGCTATCTACAAAATAGATTACGTTTTCATCTGTAGCAAGAAGGGGAGGAGCTAGTGTGGCCATCTTTGGTCTGTGCGTCCGCCACTCAGTCTGCATCTAGTCATGCTAGTGGGAGGTTCATATCATTGCCCGTTATTTCACAGCAAATGTTTGAAATGTGTGCTACAATTGAAAATCCCGCGAGTTGTGAGGTGCAATCAGTGATAAAGTTTTTGTTGGCAAAAAACCATAAACCGATTGAAATTTTAATTGAAAAATTGAAAAACTAAGAAAAGCAATTCAGAACAAGCGTAGAGGAAAGTTAAGCTCAAAAATTTTGTTCCAAGCCAGGTCTTCATCCTTGGAAACAAGTGGTAGTTGCTTGGTGCAAGATTGGGGCTGTAGGGCGGATGAGGAAAAATCTCCCACTTGAAAGCATTCAGGACTTCTCGAGTGTGATTTGCTGTGTGTGGTCGGGCATTGTCATGCAAAAACAAAATTTTTGAGCTTAACTTTCCTCTACACTTGTTCTGAATTGCTTTTCTTAGTTTTTCAATTTTTCAATTAAAATTTCAATCAGTTTATGGTTTTTTTGCCAACAAAAACCTTATCACAGATCGCACCTCACAACTCGCAGGATTTTCAATTGCAGCACACATTTCAAATGTTTGCTGTGAAATAATGGGCAACGATACGAACCTCCCACTAGCACAACTAGATGCAGACTGAGTGGCGGACGCACAGACCAAAGATGGCCACACTAGCTCCGCCCCTTCTTGCTACAGATAAAAATGTAATCTATTTTGTGGATAGCCCTCATATAATATGTTAGGTAAAACATTCATTTTGATTGTTGCTATTCTGCCTAATAATGAAATTTGCATCTTGTTCCAATTTTCCAAATCCTTTTCAATCTGTTTCAGTAATTTGGTGTAATTGTCCTCCCACAGGTTTAATGTTCTAGCTCTTAACCATATGCCTAAATATTTGATCTTATTTACAATTTGTAGTCCCAACTTTTCTTCCAATTTTTTTGTTTATTATTTGTTAAATTTTTAACTAGCATTTTAGTTTTTTCCTTATTAATTTTTAATCCTGCTAATTTACCAAATTTATCTATTTCATTTAGTAAAGCTGGTCCTGAGTCTATTGGATCTTCTATAACAAAAACCATATCATCTGCAAAAGCCTGTAATTTATACTCTTGACTTTTAATTTAGAGTTCCTTTAATTTTTTTATTTGATCTAATTCTATCCAACAAAGTTTCTAAAATTGTTATGAAAAGCAGAGGTAAAAGAGGGCATCCTGTCTGACACCCTTCCTTATCTTTAATGATTTAGTAATCTCTCCATTTAATAATACATTAGCTTTTTGTGTGGCATAAATTGCATTTAACATTTTTACAAAATTAGCTGCAAAGTCCATCAAGTTAATCTGCTTCTTCATAAAGTCCCAATTTAAGTTGTTGAAAGCCTTTTGCATATCCAGGAAGACCAAGGCCACTTGGATTCCTGGATGTTTTTCATAATATTCTAATATGTCTATTATTATTCTTGTATTATATCTAATCTGCCTCGTGGGAAGAAAACCACTTTGATCCGAATGGATTTTGTTACTAAGTACTTTCTTTAATCTTTCCGCCATCACCGCCATAAAAATTTATAATCTGAATTTAAAAGGGATATTGGTCTATAATTCTTTATTTGCTTAGCATCTGTACCCTCTTTCGGAATCAATGTAAGCTTCCTTCTATGATTCTGGAATTTTAGCTTCCAGTAATACCTCATTGGAGACATCTAACAGCATATTCTCTAATATAATTCAGCCTATCTTTTTATATGTCATTTGGTAGCCCATCTGGATCTGTGTTTTGTTTCTTTTTTGTTTTTGAATCGCCGCCTTTAGTTCATCTAAGGTTTCTTTATTAAGCAGCTCTTTTTTATCATCCGATAATGGATACAGGATTCCTTCTTTCAAATATTCTTCTATTTTATTTAAATCAACTTCCTCTTGTTTATAAAGATCCTCAAAGTATTCTCTTACAATTTCCTTTTTTTTCTCCAGATCCGTCTCTATTATTCCATTTTTATCCTCTAGTTGATATATTGTTATTTTCTGATTTTCTTTCTTAATTTATAAGCTGGCCACCTACCAGATTTATTTGCATGTTCAAAATAATTTTGTTTTGTATATAGTAATTTTTTAATTAATTCCTCTTGGTCCAAAATATTCATTTCATGTTTAACTAACGCTAATTCATTTCTAATTTGCTCGTCCCCCAGGGTTTCCATTGGCTTATTTTCCATTTTCTCTATTCTTTTTATTAGAGCTTTCTGTTTTCCCTCTCTTTCTTTATTTCTATTTGCTATAAAAGCTATCGATATTCCCCTTAAATATGCCTTCATTGTATCCCATAGATTCTGCAATGAGGTATCCTGGTTTTATTAAATTTAAAGAGACTGGTCAGTTCTTCCCTAACTTTTTGAATATATTCTTCTTCCTTCAATAATTGCGAATTGAGTGTCCATCTACCTTTTTTATAGAGATGATTTTTCCAGATTATCTGTACTGAGTTATGATCTGCCCACGTATTGGCCAAAATCTTTATATCCTGGATCTCCTTACATAACTCACTATTTACTCTGGCCATATCTATCCTGGACCATGATTTGTGTGGGCTGGAATAGAAAGTGAACTGTGATATTTCTGGGTTCCTCTTCCTCCACACATCCACAAGTTCTAATTCTTCAACCATCTCTAAAAATTTCTTAGGCAATGTATTCCATTTCTTATATTGTCTTTGTTCACCGGCATAATCTTGCCTATTGTTTGTTATTGCGTTATAATTATAATTTATAATCTAAATAAAAATTCTTGAGTGGCCAAATTATATTAATTTCTCAAATAAAGTTTTGTAAAATTCACTTTGATTTTTATTGGGGGCATATATCCCCACTAATAATGTCTTTTTATTTTGTATTACTACCTCTACCATTACTATTCTTCCCAATTCATCTTTATAAATCAATTTTGAGTCTATGTCCTCTTCTCTATCTTTATATTTTATTCCTTCATCTCTCATAACTCTATAAATTATATCTTTCACTCACCTCCTTGCAAATCTAATATGCACTTCTCAGGGGAGTCTGTGCCATCTCATGTAGCTCGTGTACACTCTGTATGCATCGTTCAACTCATTCACCATCTTGTTGTTATCTTTATTCAAAAGCTCTGCCAATATCTCCGCCATCACCAATGGTAAATTCTCTCCCCTCTCCTCCTCTACGTTCTGGAATCTGAGATAATAGGAGGCCTTATCCATCTCGAGATGAGTCAGGGTCTCATTTGTCTCTGTATTCTGTTTCATAATTTTTTGTTCTATGCCTTCCAACTTCTTTTCCATTTGATCAGCAATTTTTTTAATTTCTTTAATCTTCTCTTCATTTATTTTAATCAATTCCTATATCTGGCCTATCTTTCCATCCAAATTCTTAACTTCGCTTCTCATTTCTCCTAACTAATTTTTTAATTCTTCTTTCATTGTTTCTCTTTCTGCTTTACTTTTCGTATGATTTTTAGACATCGACTCCTGCATTGCCAGCATCGTACTTTGAATAGTTAGTAATATAGTTTGAACTGATTGCATGTTAGTTTGGGCTGTAGATTTTTCTGGCGCCAACATCCCTTCAATCATTTTTTGAGTCAGTGTTACTGTGGGAGTAGATGGTGTTGCTGTTGGTACCAATTTTCTTCCTGTTTTTATAATGGTGGTAGTTGTACTACTCATAACTTTGATAATTCTTTGTTGTTCCTCCACTATCCTAAATATATTTTCCCAGGTCGTATTGCCAACTACCATCAACCTTATCCATATTTTACAATTTAATTTCCTCGGTTATCTAATATTTTATACTACTGTTTGTCTGCTTAATCTAATTTCCTAACATATTAGGTTAAGGCAATTATCATCAATTAATAATTCTGTATTCAGAACTCCAAGCCCACCTTAATTATTATCACTCTAAATGTTCCCCTCAACTTGTATTAATAAATTCAATAACTTATCAGTTCTTAAGTTGTTTAACAAATACAAAAATCACTCAGCTGTGCTTAGATATATAACTTATAACCCCAGTCACTTCTTTAAATTGCTTACTGTATTTCAGGTAATATTTCCCTAGATCTATAATAAAAGTTCAAAATTCAAATTAATACTTTTTATATTCCAGTAAATCACAATATCCAATATAAGGAGGATATGAGAAAGAGAGGGAGGAAACAATCAATTAACTTATCATTATATTAATCAGTATATTAAGTTCATTAATCTATATTCAATCAAATATATGTAAAGGGGAGCAGAAAAAGGAGATATAGAATATAATCCAAAGGTATTAAATATCACTTACTCAGGTTAAATCCTATTTCAAAATAACCAATCAATCTTATTTTCTTATTACTTAAATATATACCATAAATAAATATAAAGCAAAGCTATACCACTCCAATCAGTTCTAAGAGGGAAAAGGAAGAGAAAAAAAGAAGAAAAAGAAGAAAAAAAGCACTGGATGAGAAGAGGATTTACACTCTCCTACTTTCCTGTCGTTGCCTTGGTATTCTGGTTATACCCAATAATAAATTAAGGTCTCAGTTCTCAGTTCTAAAGTCACTTCAGCTGCCTTCCTCCACTCTCCCAGAATTGCCAGTCTCAATGGCCACCACCGCAAATTGCACTCTCTTTCCTCCACTCGATTTCAAAGTTCTTGTCCATCTATAAAGTAGTCTTCACGATTTGTTCATATGACTAGAAATAAAGAGTTTTCACCCACAATAATTGCTCTTTTCTCCTTTTCACTTTTCTATTTGGTAGTGAGTTTCACTTTATCTAGAGCTGAGGGTAAACAACTCAGTCCTGCCACCACTTTCGGCTTTCCCCCCTTCTGCATCAGAGTTTCAGGCACACACCAATTACTTTTCCAAACTATCCACTAGTTATAATCCAACACCAATTTTTGCCTCCAATATCTTTCCCGGACTCAAATTCGGTCTCTTCTCTCCGCTCCCTTCTTGAATTGGTTCCGTCATGTCTTCGGGCCAGCCTCAACAGGCTGACTTCTTTTGCCCTGAGCTTTGGGCTCCCTTCTTTACCTCCAAGATTGCAATTTCTCAGGCTCTGAGAGTTCTTCCTCACTTGGGTGATCCCACTAGGATCTAACCCCACCTCAAATGGTCGCCCATGAACAAAAACCCCAATGTAGGAGAGCGGAGCAGAATTCTCCTACCTTGCTATACCGCGATGTCACTGGAAGTCAGCCGAGAGTCCCTTGGTTTTATGCCCTCTGTTGGGATTTGAATTTGAGCTTGTATTCTGATTGGTTGTCAGAGTCCCATGGGGCCATGTAGGGGCAATTCTGTAGGCTGTCCTGAGTCCCAGACTTGGTTGCGCCTTGCTGGATGATGATATAATGAAAGGACTTTGGGCAATTCCTATTATAGCTCTACCTGGAGTAGATCTTTGTTATGTAAAATAGACTGGCCTAGGCCAGAGTAATGGTCCATTAGCAAAGGTGGGGGAACTGAGCTTTTGCCTCTCTGAGTTTCTACTTTTCTTTTTAGGGGAAATATTCTGCCTTTTAGTATTTCCTAAAATATTTCATTTTCCTGGGAGAGGGGTGGGTTTTAACTTCCAAAAATGAAAAACTGTATCTTTCTTATTTGTTGCATCCCCACCCTGATAAGAGTCTACATTGTTGGGTGAAAACAGAGATCCTTTCTGTTACCCTAGTCCTCAGCTTACAGTCATAATCAAGTCCAATGAAAGCACAAGATTGTTTTATGTCTTTTGCAGCAGTAGATAGGCAAGGATGAAAGGACAACAGAGTTTGACCACTTTCTTTGCCAAGAAACCAAGAATGGAACAATCAGAATCAGACACAATAGATCCACAACCATCAGGGTCACAAACACCACTGCTACTACTTGAAAGTGGAGAAAGCAGCAAATCAATCTCCAAAACTGAAAGTCTTCCTGATCTTCCAGACTGCTGGACATTGCAGCAATATAAAAGTTTTCAAAAAAAATGAGGGACTGAAAATTTCAAAGAAAAAATAAGGTTGCAAATACTGCGCAAAACATGACTTTGCAGTAGAGAAAGGTGTTCATGTGTCTAAGGAATGGAAACACTTCAAAATTGAGGTGGCAGGGACAACTAAAGAAGTTCACCAAGCTTCTCTTAGGAAAAAAATGAAAGAACATTTCACATCTAAAGCTCACACTATTTGCAGTGATAACTTAAAACAAGGGGAGCAGGATGCTATAACAAAATCAGTAGATAAGATGTCTGACAAATATTTATCTACTACTTGTAGAGTATTTTTGATAGCATACAGTCTGGCACAAAGATGTAAACCATTTTCAGACACAGAAGGACAGGTAGAATTGCAAACTGTAATGGGTGTAGAACTTGGAGTAGAATTGCATTCACAGTCAACTGCAGTTAAAATAGTTGATTTTATTGCAAAAGAAATTAAAACCAAAATGTTTACTAGCATTATTGAACATAACCTGAAAATATGTTTAATTATTGACGAAGCCTCAATGCTATCATGCAAACCAGTTGTGATAGTTTTCGTAAAAGTTGAGGATTCAGATAACCCACCAACAATTTTTGTTGAGCTTGCTGAATTGGAAAAACAAGATGCAGAGACAATATGTTTTTTAGTTTTGGAAAGTTTACATAATGTTGGGTTTACTACATCTGCAAAAAAATGTACTAGCATTTTGCTCTGATGGTGCCAGCGTTATGCTTGAAGGAAAATCTGGAGTGAACACTAGAATAGCAAAAGGCTTCCCTAACATTATAATATGGCACTGCTTAAACCATCACCTCCAACTTGTTTTAGATGACTCCATAAAGGACATTAAGCAACTGAATCATTTGAAAATATTTCTTGACAAGATACACAGTATTTTCCATAAATCCTGTAAGAGCCAAAATGAACTGTTTGAAATATCTGAACAACTTGGAACTGAAATATCTGAACAACTTGGAACTGAAATTGTAAAGATTGGTATAGTTTTGGGACCAAAATGGGCTGCCTGTAGTTTAAGGTCAACTCTAGCTGTGTGATGTGCTTATCCAGTGCTACATCAGTACTTTCATGCAAATGAAAAATACGCCGTTATGGCTGCCCGTCTTGAAAACATATATTTTTAAAACGATTTAGCATTGATGATCGATATTCTCAATGAAATATCTCTTCTGTCAAATGCACTGCAAGGAAGAAATACCGATACCATAAAGGCCAAAAAACTTATGCTGAGATCAACTAAAGCATTTGAAATGCTCCGACAGGTTGATGGATTAGTTACTTCAGAAATCTTCAAAAATATAAAATTTGTACAAAATCATCGATTTGTTGGACTTCCTTGGGAAAGACTCTTGTCATAAAACATTTTTTTAATATTTTATTTTTTATACATCTCTTCAAGTGGGCAACATGATTCCAGGTTACAACATTTATATACAGTCATAATTACATTTCCAACTTTCTTATCCAATTTCATATCAAATCATTATCTATTCCACTGATCTTTAAATAAGTTCTGTTGAGGTAATTCCCTGTTAGGAGAATGAGGGCATACAGGGAGATGTATCTGAGAGTAGTGTTTGAATAATACACACACAGCACATAGATACACTGTACAGTAAATGTAGGTTTTTACTTCCTGAAAGGTTTAAGCAAAGTCCAAAATAGGCAGTCCAAAGTCATTCACAGGTAAATCAGTCAGTTTTTCAATCGAGGGATAATCCAAATATCAAAGTCCAGTGTCAAAAACAGTTCAGTATCAGACTTACACCAAATCCAGGAATATCAGTCAATTAGGAAAAATGGAATGGCAATACTCTCCAACAGAAGGAAACAGAGATTGACTCACACTCTCTTCTGAGACTAAGACTAAGACAAACCAGGTTTCTGGCTCCATCTTATGGCCGTTTGAGAAAGCGCACCTAATTACAGTTTTGCATTTTCTTAAAGATACAGTTTTAAAATGTTTATCCTGGTTTATATATTTCTAACCCAAATAGCTGTTAGGTGACTCATATTCCTAACAAGTTCTTACTTCATATTTCAATTCAATATCAAAAACATTTCATCTTCACATATATTTTCCAGTCTTTATCCCCTATTATTTCCATTTTCAGCTTACCACCTATTTTATTTTACATTATTCATTATTATCTTAATTAACTTTCTCAAAGCGATATATAATAAACAAACAAAAAAGGGTAAAAATGAAATAAAACTAATATATTCAGGATCCACATTGTATATCCCCCAATCTATGATAAATCTTATATTTATTCCAGATATATTCATATAACCGTTTCATAATATAATACTCTCATTACAAATACTTTACTTTCCACTGTAATCCTTTCTGGTTTACCATATTCTCTATTTTCTCATATCCTTTATATAATCAATTGCATTTTCTATTTTATGTCTAATATAAAATGTATACAATAAAGAAAAAGAAAAAAGAGACAATTAAGTTTCCTTTTTGTTTCCATTTATCCAAGTTTAACATATAAAATTTTATTTAATTTTCATTACACCCTTTTTGGTCATAATAGCATTATTTTTTCTGGTTTACTGTATTCTCTGTTTTTGTAATATCATTTGAATAATCAATTATATTTTTAATGTACATGTATATAAAAAGGGTTTGATAATAATAAAACCATCTTAATTTCTTTTACTCTATCATCATTTTTCTCATGTATAATTATATAATAATCCTAAGGTAATTCCCAATAAGTTTTAAACTTCAAATCTCCCCGATCTATATTTCTAAAAAAACAAAAAATAAAATATATTTCCATTTGGCATCCCCCCCTTTATAATATCATTAACCCTTATCTCTAAATCTCTTGGCCTTATAGTTTCTTATATTTCTAACCAGCTTTCCATTTTCTAAGTTTTCCCGGTCTTTCCTCTTGACTCCTCTTTTTCCCTCTAGTATTGTTTTTATTTTCATCTGCCAATCCCTTATTTTTTCCCCCACCCTTTCCTGTTCTCTCTTTTGAAGTTTCTTCTTATGCTGTTTCTTCTTCTTCTGTTTAGTCTTGGGTGTGTTTTCCCTTTTATTTATAACATCTATCATCAGTGTTTTGATTTTGATTCCTTTCATGTCTTTTTGCAATGTCCCTTGTTCTTTGTGCTCTTCTAAGCTGCTTTCCTCTTCTTTTAACTCCTCCTCCTTGAATTTTCTTTGTTCTTCTGTGAACTGCATCGCTATTAATTTTTCTGCCAGTATGTCCAATAATTCCATTCTTTCTTTTAATATTCCTCTCAAAGTTTGCAGTTCTGACTTGAAATTTTTGCTTATTTCTTCCATTTTTTAATCAGTTGAGTTATTCTTTATTTTATTAAAAGTCAGAGTCTTTTATTTTAGTCGTTGCCAAAGATATCTGTTTATCTCAATTCCTCTTGTTAGTTCTTCTTTCTCCTTGTCACAATCAACACCAAACAGTCCCAAGATATTATCTTTACTTGTCCCTTTGCTACAATTTTTTTTTTTGGTACTTCTGGGGTTATTGTTATAATACAGTCTTTTATTTTATTTCATTTCTCATTCACACATTTATAAGACCAGTAATATTCCATAAAATCATACAGGAAAAAGTGCCTTTAACCATTGGATGGTGCTCTATAGGGAAAGAGGGAGGGAGGGAAAGAGAGGGAGGGAGGGAAAGAGAGAAGAGACAGAGAGAGGGAAAGAAAGAGAGACAAGAAAGAGAGGGAGGGAAAGAGAGAAAAAGACAAGAGGCAGAGAGGGGGGAGGGAAAGAGAGAGAGAGAAAAGACACATACAGAGAGGGGGAGGAAGAGACTTGTTGATTGTAAGGTCCTTGGGCTGAGAATTGCTGCAAAACTGAGTTTCCTGAAGTGGACCACTAGACTCCTAAACAATTTTAAAAATGATCTAATAAAAAAAAGTCAACCAAAAGAGCAATATGCAGACAAAAGCAAATAAAAGACCCCCAAGAGCAAAACAAATTAAAATTTAATTTGTGTGTATTATTTAAGGAACTGCTAAATTGGCAAAATGGATTGCTAAATTGGCCATGTCCAGCCATCACATGACCACCTAGCCATGACCACCCATCTGGTCCGGACCCCCAATAGTCTGAGGGACTGTGAATCAGCCTCCTATTTAAAAAGTTTATGGGCCCCTGACTTGAGGGTAGGGCAAGAATTAATGAGTGGAAGATTATTAAAGAGAGATGCAATCTACAATTAAGGACATTCCTGATAGTGAAAACAATTAATCAGTGGAATGGTTTGCCATCGGAATTGTGGGTGCTCTATCATTTTCAAGATGATAGAGGTTTTCAAGAAGAGACTGAACAGCCATCTATGTGAAATGGTATAGGGTGCAAGCAGGAGCTTGGACTACAAAATCTTTAAAGTTCTTTCCAACCTATTATACTATGTTCCATGTTCTAATACCTGTATAGCCAAAACTAGGATGTGAAGTGATGCAAATTTCTATATTTCCTAAAATTCCTAAATTTCATTCCACTTCATTAGTTGATATTTGTAGAAGAAAGGAAGTAGAATGCATTGAGCAATCACATTCCATTTTAGAGGCAGAAAAAGGGGGACAGTTTGTAGAAGCATCTATGTATTTTTCATCTACCAGTAGCTCTAAACTAAAGTTGAATAAAATTTGCATTTACCTGGATATTTTTACAAATGTGTTATCTGCAGAAGAGAAGGACATATGCTTGTATTTGTGTGGATTTGCAGCAACATAATATGAGCATTTAGCATCTTCATGGGACCAAATTATTCTCTATCCCTAATATGAATGGCAGAGAGGGCAAGCTTTTAATTTTCTTTAAGATTAAACAAGTTGTTTTCTTTTTATACTTTAATATATTTGTATTTTGAGATGTTAACCTTTTTTGTACCTTTTTTAAAAAAGGTATTGATTATTTCTCCAAAAATGACAAGGGGATTGTGTTGATGATTTTCCAGTTGCTGAGGCTACAGAAGCTTCAGAAAAATAGGGATTAGAGCCCCAAATTACTTATTTTTGTGATGTGCAAAGTTATACTTAACATCATTCCTAATATGGCCCTAGTATAACTTTGGTTGGTTATCCCATCCCAACATGAAACTATAATAAGCCAGGATTGCCAAATCTAAAGGCATAATTTTCCATCTGAAGAACAGACTTTTTAAGTTCTTAATAATTCACAGCATAAATACCTGTTTGGACCAGCTATTTTTCTTTAAAAAAATAAGGAGAGCGAAATAAAAACCAGCCCTCATGGCAAGCAAAAAATGGGGAACCCCTATGAAAGTACACCTGAGCAATTCATTCAGTGAAAGTTTTGTCTTCCTCCTTCCTCAGTATATGTCATCTGAGAAGCCTCCTAGATAGGATTAGGGTCACTCTGAGACACTTTTAGAGAGTTATGAGATTGGGAAGATGGAAGGGAAATTGGAAAGCAGGTGGGGAGAGATGGAGGTAATTCTTACAGTTTTTCACAACATACCAGAACCAACTGCTGGTAATATGAGAGTGCTATATCAGGCGCCAAATGGATAAAACTGTAGACAGCAGAGCCAAAATGTTGATCCTTGCCAGCACCTGCAGATAGGAGACAAATAATTGGCATATGTTAAAAAGAAAGACAGAAAGAGAGTTGCTAGATGTCTCTCTTTTCTAACTGTGTCTGGCAGGGATCCTTGCAAGGAATTTAATCAGCCAAAGTTGTTTAAAATGGGCTTTGAACAACAAGTCCTGCACTGCTAGTAATAAACTTCATATCATCTGCAACTCCTGTTTGCTGACGACATTCAATTTGTTAATTCTGCAGCTGGTGATAGGGGTCAGATAAGAAAGTGATGATTGTTTCTTGACGTTCCAACCCCTGCTCACATCTTTCTCATTAATCCTTTTAGAAGCAACCTGTGACAGAGAGGTGTGGAGCTGAGGGAGGAGAATGTGAGGGCAAAAGAGAAAAGCAGACAGAATTGCTAATGCTGTTCTCTGCTTATCTGAGTGTCTGAAATGCAGAAGGAAAGGGAAGTTGTGTAGTGTAACTTGGAATACTCAGCAAAACAACAGTTATTTAGATTTTAAAACTTGATGGACATTGTTACATTAAATGAGTTAGGAACAATGAGATGATGTATAGCTATTACATGCCAACCATCCTACACTAGAGCACGGGAACAAATCTGATCTCCAATATGGTAACTCAAATGTTAAGGGCCCAGTAAGTCATTTTCTGAGAAAGTGGGATTCATAATCAAGGATGAAAATGGAAGTAGGACATTTCCCAGTGGCTTCTAGCTCTTATCTCTTGCTATTTTTATCACATTTTTCTATGTTACTTCCAGGCATTGTTGCATGCTTTTGTGTGATTAGTTATGAATGTGCTTTGATTATGTTTCTCCATAGTTTATGCTATCTTTGCATTAGTCTTTATTCATCATATTTTTTTCCAATCTTAATTTACCTGAACAATGAGGTTTTAAATTGTAAAAGAATTGTAACAATCTCTTCTGTGATCCCAGCTAATTTTCTGCAATTGGATGGCTCACCTAACTTGACAATGTCTCCTGGCCCACATTCTATAACGTGGCTCACAGTTTCCATATAACATTTGCTAGAATCTCAGACTGATTTCATGTCACATGTTTGGGGGAATTGTGTGAACTAAAATAGTACTGAGAATGGCATTAAGGAATATATAGAAATGAATGACTCAGGATATGCTACAATACTTACATGTATGTATATGTGTCATTTCCTATATTTCTCTCATGGATTGCCGAATAATGTAAGAAGGCCTGATGGTAACAAGGAGTCACATGGTAATTCTAAGAACTTGATATTGCAAAACTATTGAAAACTGTCAATTAAACTTAACTTGGCAGTCAATCAAATTGCAGTGATTATACAATAAGCAATACACTAATATTTCCAATGGAAGTGGGCTGGTGCAGACATCATCTAGATGCAAAGACTAGTTTAATTATTTCAGGACAATTCAGTTTAGGAACAGTCTGATTTTCTTGTAGTATGAGTCCAATCATCAGGGCAATTGTTTCTTACTTTTCTGCATTTAAATTGGGGAATATATAGTCTTCCAAATATTGATGGACTAAAACTCACATCTTTTCTGGATTGCAAGTTAAAATCCAAAAATAACTGAAGTTTACAGTTACCTAGTTCTAAGCTGAAATAGGAATAGTAACAATACAATTTACACTTCAAACCTAAAAAGAGAGGAATAGATATAAAAGGTTGGATGTACAGAGGTTTGCAGAACCCCAGAGAAATAGGAGTCCTACATTATATGTAACATCCTGATCTTCTGGTAAACCTGTCTTAGCAGGATATAACATTGTCCAAAATTGTAAACCAAGAGTTTTAAATTGCTCCCAAACTATACAGCATACAATATACTACCACATCTAAATCTGGAATAGCAACATTACAGTTTCTGATTGAAAGTCTAACCCCTAGGAGATAGACAGAGTCCTGTGACTACAGCAAACAAGAATCAATATTTTAGCACCCTAAAGTGGGTACAGTGGAGGATAGAACTTGAAAAGATGAAAAAGGAATGAATAGTTTAAAACTTCAAAGTGGAAAAGTTCATATGGGAATCACCGAATTATTGACTGCATTCAGAGTCAATGATGGAAAACTGACCTTCACACTTCAAATATACCAATCCCCACTTAAAAAAATAAAATCTCATAGGAGCACAAACCAACTCTTTATGCTGCTAGAATGAATCTCTGGAGATCTGAAATAAATGTATCTATGTCAGGGGTGGGTAACTATGGCAATTTTATAACCTTTGGACTTCAACTCCCAGAATTCCTGAGCCAGTCATGCCAGCTTGGGAATTCTGGAAGTTGAAGTTCACAGGTCTCAAAGTTATCATGGTTGCCTACCCCTGATCTAGATCTTAGTTACATCCACAAAGCTTTGCAACCTTGCACTATTAATAGCAATAGAACTTAGACTTATATCCTGCTTTACAGTGCTTTACAGCCCTACAGCAGTTTTACAGAGTCAGCACATTGCCCCAACAATCTGGGTCCTCATTTTACCCACCTCAGAAGGATGGAAGGCTGAGTCAACCTTGAGCCTGGTGAGCTTCAAACTGCCAAATTGCAGGCAACCAGCAGTAAGCAGAAGTAGCTTGTAGTACTGCATTCTAATCACTACACCGCCGCTGCTAATATTGCAATCTATATATATTTAGCTGGGATTAAGCACTTATCAGATTTCCTTTTGAGCAAGCATATACAATATAAACTTTATCTTTTTTTTATTACAACAATAAAAATTGTGTATTATCTTAAAAAATGAACAATTATAATAGCATAGAATATTCTTTCCTTCCAATGCAATAAAGTGTGGAGGGGAATCAAGTAAACAGTCAGTTGACTAAAGAAGACAGCAAGGAAGTAAAAGGCAGCAGAAAGAAACCAGAGCTGCTTAACTCATTCTTTGCATTAGTCTTCATGCAAAAATAAATTATAGCCCAACCCACCAAAAACATAACTGTAAAAGGCAGACTAGAAATAAAAGTTAAAATAAGAAAAAAAATTGGTAAGAGAACACCTGTCTGATCTTGATGAATATAAATCACCGGGACCTGATGGATTACATCCCAGAGTTCTAAAGGAACTGGCAGATGTCATCTCAGAACCACTGTATCACATCTTTCAAAAAATCCTGGAGCACTGGGGAACTACCAGAGGATTGGAAAAAAGCTGATGTGGTTTCCATTGTAGGAAGTTAGCACCCACCCCTCTCCTGGAAAATTGAAATAGCCTAGGAAATATTTAAAAGGCAGAATATTTCCTCTAAAAAGAGTAGAAACTCAGAAACAGAAACTCACCTCAGAAGCAGAAACTCACCCCCACCTTTGTTAATGGGTGGGCCATTAAGGCCTGGGCCAGAATACTTTACATAACAAAAATCTCCAGTAAAGCTATAGCAATTGCCAAAAGCCCTTTTAAGGGCATAAATCATCCAGTAAGGCTCAACCAAGCCTGGAACTCAGGACAGCCTACAGAGTTGTCCCTGCATGGCTCCATGGGAATCTAACAACCAATCAGAATACAAGCTCAAATTCAAATCCCAACAGAGGGTATAAAACCCAGGCGCACTCAGCACCTCAGTCCTTTTTTCCTTTCTTGATCTCTTCCTTTTTACTCTGGAGCTCCAGGCCATGTGGTCCTGATATTAAACCTTCCAAACAGCCTCTATGTTTCCAGTGTCTTTTTCCCCACTTGGAACTGAACCCATTATGTGGATTTGTAACTGGCTAACAAACTGTACTTAAAGGTACTATGTCTACATGGAGGGAAGTAAACAGTGGGATTCCACAAGGTTCTGTCTTAGGCCCACTACTCTTCAATATCTTGATAAATGACTTCGTTGAGGGAATAGAAAGAGAACTCATCAAATTTGCAGATGATACTAAGATGGCAGGATTAGCCAACACCCCAGAAGACAAACCTAGGATCCAAAAAGATGTTTCCAAACTTGAACAATGGGTTCTATCCAACAACATGAATTTCAATATAGAGAAAAGCAAAGTTTTACATTAGGCAGGAAAAATCAAATGTATAAGTACAAATTAGGCAAGACCTGGCTGAAAACAATAACTGTGAGAGGGATCTTGGAGTCTTAGTGGATGATCACTAGAATATGAGCCAGCAGCCTTCAGCAGCCGCCCCAAAAGCTAATACAATCTTGAGTTGTGTAAACAAAAGCATAGATCACATGAAGTACTACTTTATAAAACCCTAGTAAGTACTGCTGTATAAGATCCTAGTAAGATGGAATAGAAAGGGGACTCATCAAATTTGCTGGCAGGAATAATCAAAACCCCAAAAAACAAACTCAGGATCCAAAAGGATCTTGACAAACTTGAACAATGGTCCCTAACCAACAAAATGAATTTCCATGTAGAGAAAAGTAAAGTCTTATACTCAGAGTTAAGCTGCACTTTCAATGACAAAGAGTTCACTCGCTTTGCTCGCATGCACCACTTTGGGGCTGAAATGCTGCTTCAAACAGGCAGCTAATCCACTCAGGCAGATCTGATGAGTACAGCAGGGCAGTGTGGAATTCACCTGGGCAGCCTGGGTGGGGGAAAAGTTAGTTATTTAGGGAAATCATAGCACAAGGTTGGGTGGATCCAGCCAGAGATCACAGCTAGAGGTTCACCCAAACCTCGCCGACCACCCAGCAATCCACCACTGCTTACCCTTAGGCAAAAAAACCCAAAAGTACACATGGGTGAAACCAGGCTTAATAGCAGTAACTGTGAGAGGGATCTTTTAGTCTTAGTAGACAACCAATTAAATATGAGCCAGCAGTGTGCAGGGGACAGACAAAAAAACCAGTACAATCCTAAATTTCTTTACAGAGGGATACAATCAAGATCATGTAAGGTACTAATACCGCTCTATAAAGCCTTAGTAAGACCACACCTAGATTACTGCATCCAGTTTTGGTCACCACACTATAAAAAAGATGTTGAGACTCTAGAAAGAGTGCAGAGAAGAGCAACCAGGATGATTAGGGGACTGATGACTAAAATATATGAAGAACAGTTACAGGAACTGGGCATAGCTAATCTAGTGAAGAGAAGAACCAAGGGATATCAGTGTTCTAATATTTGAGGGGCTGCCACAGAGAGGACCTATTTTCAACCTATTTTCCAATGCAACTGAAGGCCAGACAAAGAATAATGGAAGTTGTGGGTGCTTCATCACTGGATGTTTTCAAGAAGAGACTAGATAGCCATCTGAGCAGAGCATTGGACTAGATGACTACCAAATCCCTTCCAACTTTGTTATTCTAAATTTATTCTAAAAAAAACCCCAGAGCTATAAACCAAGATTTCCCCAGTTTGTCTACAACTGTCCCAGATATGGGCTATACTATTCTAGATGACCACAATGTCAGCAAAGAAACAGCATTTTCTCAGGCCCCTGCAGAAATCCATTAAATGTCCTTCAACCATTCACTTTCATTCATCTTCAAGCTCCATTGAGTTATGGGATACTAATACTCACTTATATATCAATCTTATAAAAATGGCTACACAGTAATGTATCTGAATTATTTTTAATATTCTAAAATATATTAGTAGATGATGCTCCTCATTATAATCATCACTACCAACATCATCTAGATCTCTGATCCAAGAATGAAATTGCATCGTGTCTAACTGGGGAAAAAACAACCTAATGATTCCAGTCAACTTACTGAATGTACAATGAACTTAAATTGGCTTTAAAAGCTAAACCTAATAAGATAGTACTATTGCAATTATAAAAGTTAGTACAACTTTTACAATTGAAGCTGTTAGAGTTCCAAGAATCCATTTTTTTCAGAAAAGGGAAATATGGCCTCTTCTTGATGGGTACATAGACAATTATGGTTTTTTTTAAAAAAGACACAAGGACAATGCCTCCCTTGTTTTCCATTCCATTTGTTTTAAAAAAATTCTTCAATATCCACACTAAGGATAAAATGTATTTCCCTCTTTGCTCAACCCCCTGTAGTAATCATATTAATAGAAGGCCTTTATTACTGGTTAATGGAATTCTTTTAAAATCAGACAAAGTTCAAAGTAAACTGTTTTTCATTGATCGCATGAAGTATAGAGCTCAACCAGTCTATTTATGTTGTAAGCAAATTAAAAGCCTTAAGCCTATATAGCAAAGCTGCATAATCTCAAGCAGAAAAAGCAATTTCTTGCAATCCTCATGGGTATCCCCCCTCTTTTTCTGATAAAGGAACACTTTCAATCTATTTTGACAAAGAAGTTAATTAATAATAGAGTTTGGACTTGCTTTTTAAATCATATTTTGGCTGCAACTATATCTAGTTTAGTTTACAAGGGGGAAAACCAGCACTTTTTATAACAGAATTCTATTCTTCCAGATTGCACTTCTACATCCAGTAAGATGCTATCTTTTATGGACATGATTATTTCAGCACTTAAAAGTGAAGGACTGGATCAGAATTTTGTCCATTCTGTAGCTTCTCAGTATCCCTGAAGGTATTTTGTCAGGTAGGATCCTGTAGAGATATGAAAAATGATAAAAACAATGATCATTTCAAAATCACAACCATCTATTTTAAAAACTAAAACCATTGTTTTATTTTTATTTTTTTTAACAATTTTATTGATTTTCAAAGACAATACACAAACAAACAAAACATAAAACATAAAAACATAAAACATCTTTTCTGAAAGCTGCTTGATCCCGGGTTACAACTCTTCGTACAGACACAAATTCAAATTCATATTCATTTTACATACCATTCCATATCTTATTACCATTTTCAATTTTCTATATATCTTCTCCCCTCTTTTAGCTTTCTTAATTTTATTTTATTTATCTCATCTCAGTTCAAATCAAAATACTTATTATTCTTTGTCTGTTCTGTTTCCAGCTATCCATTTATCTTTTCTCTTTAAACAAAACTTCTCCTGTACACTGATTGGAGTATGACGCCTTTAACTCTTTCCCCTAAATTTATAATACTTAATATAATACATAACTTGCATTGGGATTCTGTTTAGTACATTCTAAAATTACACAATTATAAGAAAAACAAACAAAAAGAAAAGAAAAAATTTATAGGTATATAATATAATTAAAACAACTATCAATGCCAATACAAATCTAATCATAAATATTAATATTCATTTATATCTTAAAATTTTACACGTTACTTTTCTATTAAATATCATACTTTTATGGGAACACTTATACTTTCCATAGTTATTTCCCCCCCACATCACATATTTTAAATCATTATATCATTAAAATGTTCCCATTTCTCCTACTTCAATTCTCTCATTTATTTCATTACCTTCTTTTTCTTCACAAAGATTTCACTGAATTACACTAAATGTTCTATCCCATTTTTGGTTACATGTTGTTTCCAATTTTCTAACATTATTTCTAAATACAAATATAAAAATACAATCTTATGTACCTTTACAGAATCCCTTTTTCAATTAAATTTACCCATTGTCTCTAAATGAATTTTGTTTCTTTACATCTTGCTCCCCACCATTGAGGCTTCTCATCCCTTCCTTTCTCCCTTGCTTATTCTTCTCCTTGCCCTTTTTACCCCCTTGTCTCTCCACCTCACTTTTCCTCTTCTGCTTTCCCCCTTTCTGTTGTTTTCTAACATTGTATCCACTTTTCACCTTATTTTTCTCTTTTTTGGTTGTTTTTTCAAATCTTAAAGTCCCCTTTTTCTTTTCCTCTTTCTCCTTTCCTTCCCCAAATAGAGTCACTTGTTCATCAAAGATGGCTTCTTCTTTATCCCAGTCATCCTGCTGCGCAGTCAGTTTTTCATAAGTACAAACTGCCATTTCTAGAAATTGAAAAAGAGTGTCCAAAGAATCTTTCCCTTCTTGTTCTTCTTTTTTGTATTTTTGGTATTCAATTTTCAATTCATCCACAACTGATGCCATTGTAGAGAGAAAAAGTTTTTCCAAGACAACCACCCAAGTGCTTTTAATCAAAAATAATTCCCAAAAGTTCCAAAGTCACCAAACAATCCAAATAAGCTGTTTCTTTTAGTGCTTTTGTCTTTCTTCCATTTCTCTTTCTGGGGTTACTATTTAGTCACAAAGTTCCAATTAAGGTATATCTTTTAGAAGTCTTATTAATATTTAATAGCTCTTTAAAATTCTAGGCAATCTCCTCCTTATTTTCAAATTCTGCTCCAATTTTTTTTCCTCTCCCTTCCCACTTACAGCAAAAAAGATTTTTTTTTTAAAGTATTCAGAAATCCTTGTCCATTTAGCATTTAATTACCTCCAATGCGGGTTTTCTGATTTCTCTTGCAGTTCCATTCACTGTCATGTTAGGAAGGAGAGTGAAAAGGAAAAAAAACTTTTCCTTTTAATTTCCATTCACCGCTTGTAAGGCTATGGAAACGATGTATCTTTAGCAAATTTTAAGTTCCAGGGTATTTCGTTACTTTATCCCGGTTAGCAAAAAACACTTTCACTTCTTCACAGCTCCTCCTGCACTTTCTTTTTCCAGATGAGCTCTTCTATGTGGCAGCCATTTCTGACCACCGTTCAGCTGCCTTCAGAAAAGGGGGTTTAGCCGGCTAGGGAAGAGAGGTGCGATATTTCTCAACCCTGCCAGGTCCCTCTGTCTTCGCCACCTTCTACAGAGGTGGCTAGCCCCGAAGCCGGATGGCTCAGAGCACTCGGGCAGTGAGCGCAGGCAGAAACCGTGCACAGTTGCGGATTCCTGCCTGCCCCGAAGTGCTGTAAACCAGAACTCACCATTGTTTTATTTTTCAAAGTGGCCTATTTTTGTCACTTTCTGAGTTTGGAGCGTTGCACAGATCCTTACTTTCTTCTTGTCTCCTCATCCTTGTTGTGGGTCCCTTGTTCTTTCTTAAGGGTAGAAAAGGTGACATTATTCTATTTCCACTTATTGGTCCTGAAATATGCCCCGCTCCCAGGTTTTCCAGCTTTCCTTTAAAACTATTTTACAACTTGAGCTGTCTTAGGTACTTCAGAGCAGATGATCTCCAGCACTTCATTCCATTCTGGAAACATATCCAGCTCTGATTGGCTGAAGTGCTCACATTCCCTCTTCCCTCCAACCATTTTGTTCTGGGATGCTAGGTTCCTATGCTCCCTGATGTTTGGCAATTGATGTTGTTTTAACAACATTGAAGTTGGTCCAACAATAGTTCATTAAATTAATGAACTGTGTTCAATCAGGCTCCATCCAACCTCTACATCTCCCAACACATACTCTTCACTTTTTATCCAGACTGCTTTCTGGTCCTCCTCCTTTCTTTCTCCTTCCTTTATTTTTTTAAAAAACACATTTATGCTGCAATGCAGGTACTTTGCCATTTTGTTTCTATAAATTCTCAGTTCTTCCATGTTATAAGATGACTGTGAACTACAAAGGAAGTAGAAATGAAAGACTCATCTATTCCCCACTGCTTTGCTTTGACATTGGAGCTATAATAGTACCATAAAGGAAAAGAGGAAAAAAAAATAAGGAAAAAGGGTTGCATTAGTATCAAAAGATATAAAGTGGGAAATGAAGGTGAAGTTATCCCACTTCACCCTGAATAAGAATGCACAAGGTGGCAAGGTTCCAACTAATTAACCCCACTAATTCAGCAACTCCAAGAATTTCAGCTTGCTCAAAGAACTGTTTTATCGAGTACATCATTTTAGCATGAATAAAAACAAAAGCAGCTCAAAATATTTCCCATGGTTTTAGTATAATTAAAGAATAATAATTCCCTCCCTCATGGTCACATTGTCCAATTAGAACATGGTTACATTGTCCAGTTAGGTATTCTGGCATCTCCTTGACATCTCCTCAGTCTCTGGCCAGTTGGGATGACCTTGGTTCCCATGGGATGATCTGTTGACATTCCATACTTCCTCCTCCCACCCCCTTGTGGCAAGCTGAGAAACAGAAAGATGACTGTGACAGGTCTGATCCATTTTGAAGTTCACACAAGGGCTATGGAAAAGGAAACAATTCCTAAAAGAAAAATCAGGTACTGTAGATACCATTGGCCATCTCCAATCGGAAATGGGAGACAGGAGGAGAAAGCAGGAAGAGATGCTACCTAGGAAGTGATCAAATAAGAGGCGGGGGAGAGCCTGCAAGTGCATAAGAGCAGTGAAAGAAACTCAGGAAAAATCTTCCCCAATTTATCAAGCTATAATAAGTGAAGATGAGAGATTTGTACTTTCAGACTTGCAAGATTTTGTTAATGTGGCCTTATAGTAAAATAGAATTAGCTTATCTCAACATATTCCCTCTCTGTCTACCTAAAAAGGCTGACACTGGTAGATCGGACCTTCCCTGCAAAAACAGGACTTTTGCAATAGAGAACTTCAGAGTTGGCAGATGTTTCAATGATTGAAGAATCTCACAGTCATGTGATATCATTTGTGTGCTTCACAATTAACTTCTGGCAAGAAGAATCGACAAGCCAACAATATAATTATAGATTGTTATCATGTGATGTCTCACTTAATGACTGCATCACTTAGGGATGAATTTTTGGTCCCAATTGTCATTGGTAAGCAAGATTACTTTTACTACCAAAGTGATTAAAGTTGCATGTTATAATTGCAAATTGTGATTCTTGACAATGAGAACTCCTTTTGGAAAATGTAACTATCAGATGACCATTTTCTTTCATTGGTAATTTCAGCAGCCATACATCAGTCCTTGGCAAAGGCTAAAGCCAAAGTAATTGGGGGAATCCTTTTTCTCTCTCTCTTACTTTCCTTCCCCATTTCCTTGTTGCCCATCAGATACTGAAGGAGGAACCATTTGCTTTCTAGAATACTTACTGTAGTGGGACAAAGTTTGTAGATTACTACTCTGATTAACAGAAAGGGAACATTTGAACAATATTCTTCTTCAAGAGTTCATTCGTCTCCAGATTTTAAGAAAGAAAAAAAATACTACAAATATTATTAAAGCACTCATTCATATGTAAAAAAAAACCCTGGTTTAGGTAATATCAAAAATTTAAATAAGTTTTTATATTCAAAATCAGTGTGTGCCTCCAGACCCATGAAGTCAGTAGGGAGAAGGGGGAATTAATCTGTAAATGAATAGATAACAGACAAGCAAAGAAAAATTCCATATTTTTCCTGTGCTAATTAAATTCTTTGAAGTCTCCTGTGTGCTGCACATTAAATGCAACATCTATCTTGACTTTAAAATAAGTTCCAGCATATAAAGCTTCCCAATAGATAGATAGATCCCAATAGGAGATGTATCAGTGACAGTAAAGCAGCTTGAATTCCAAATGAAATGTTACATATTGCTGCTTTTATAATATTGTAACTGAATAAAACACATGATAACACAGTGTAGATTAAAAATCTGTCCCTTGACAACTGCTGCTGATTTCCAGTGTTATTAAATTAAAATTTGTACTCACCTTTTAATGAGATGCATAAAGAAATGATTCTGCACAAAGTTAACGTTGTAAGCATAATTTTTAAATCATCTACTAAGATCTCAACTAGATCCACTACATTTTTTCTGGTTCTTTATTTACCTGCATGCAGAGATTCTTTTCCCTTTTGCTTTCCTGGCCTTTTTTTTTTTTTTTTTTTTGATATAGCACTGATATATTGGCTAAATGTGACAAAGCATGGATCAAATGTCCACATTTTACAATGATATAGGGGCAGGAAAGATTGTTTGATAACTGGGTCAATTCAAATATGTTACCAGTGATAGCACAAAAATAATAATTCCCTTAGATAATGGTTTATAGGGGATATAAGCATGGGTAAATACATTCACAGGAAACCTTTTTAAATAGCAATATGATTCCTTCACTGACAGATTCTAGCCATCCTTTTCTTGAGTTTGGTGCGATCTTTTGGGCTGCTCGAGTCTTGGAGAGACCCGTGCCGGTGTGGGGGAACCTTTGGGCTGCAGTGTGGGGAAAGCTACCCCCCTGCAATGAAGAGGAAGCCCTCCAGAGCCCAATGATCAAGGAAAGCCTCCTGCTAATGGAGGCTCCGAAGTCCGGACTGCCACCGATGGGAAGGAAAGAGTAAGTGAAAGTTTGCAAGCTCGAGGGGAAAGAGAGTTGTGGTTAAAGACAGTGGCAGAGAAAATATTTGACTGACAATAGATTGATTTCAGGCTGTTAAATACTGTGTGAATGCCTGCTGTGAGCTCTAAGAGAAAGCGGCTACAAAAGAATTGGTCTAGTGAAAGTGAAGGAGCTTGGCAGGCAGAAGAGAGTTGGGAATAAAAAAGAAGTAAAGAGAATTTTGGAAGTCTGAAGACCAGCACGGGGGGGGCAAGTAAAAAGACTCTAATATCACTAACATTTGGATTGAAGCTATTAAATCAGAGCCAGAAGCAGAACGAAGCCGATCAGGAGAAAAGACAGAGTGATGTCATAGGCGGTATCCAGAACGCTGAAGTGTACAACGAAGTAACAGTTCTAACTGTTTGAAGGGACACAATCTAATCTATAAACTCTGAGAAAATTGAGAACCAGTCCTAGCAGAGGAGACAGTTCCTTTCTCTATTTGAAGGAGATCAGAACAATTGATTTAAAGAACACTAAAATATAAGTAAAAGAGGAAGTCTCTAAGCGAGTGGGAACATTGCTTACTGGCAGCTGTTACTCAGCAAATCTTCATTTGCCATTTCCGGTGTGCACAGAGTGGAAGCTTCCAAAGTGAAAAATGGAAACAAAAACTCTTGTTTTTGGAATTTTCTTTTTTCTTTTCCTCTACCCCTTTCTGTGTGTACATACTTACTAAAATAGCCTCTCTTCTTTCCTACTTGTTGATGGTATGCTATGTGGAAATATGCTTGCTTTTTTTCTTTGATCTCCTCTTGATAAATATGTACATTTAGTAAAGAAATATTAGAGTGTTAAAACATTGGATTAATTAATTTAGTTAAGTTATTATTAATAGAGATTGTTATAATTTGAAGGGGAATATAGGGGAGATAGTAAGAATATTAAGCATTAGTTATTTTACAATCTTAGAGCTCTTTAGACCAATATTATATTTCATTGTGTAGGTGTATCTGTGAATGTAATATATTGTGTAGTTAAGGTTACTTTATATTGAAGTTAAACTAGAGAAATACATATACACTTTACTAATTAGTTAAGAATATAGCTACTTAATAGATTGATAGATTCTGGTCAATTTTAGTTACAGAACTAAAAATATTGAATGCCAATTTGGAATAATATATTTAGCATTGTACAACAACAAAAACAAATTTTAAAGGAAATGACTACTACAACTACCACTGCTCTGAAATCTGGTAGGAAGGTTAATCCCACAATAACGACCACTTTGGCAACATCTTCACCTATGGCACAAAAAGCATTAGAGGAAACACTACCAACAAAGAAGTCAACTAGCATCTCGAATGCGAATATTCAAGCAATGTTCCTAACCTTACAGGATTCATTGATTGCAAGAAACAATGATTAAAAACCATAGTGAAACAAGGGCAGATATCAATGAATTGAAGGAAGAAATGGGGAAACTAAAGACAGAAATGAAAGCGGACATTTCCAAAGTAGAGGATAAAGTGGGGGTGTTGCAGCAGGCCTTGGAGAAAAATGAAGTTATAATAAAAGAAGTAGAGAAAAGAATCGAACGTACGGAAAGGGAATTAGAAAGGGTGGATGAAGATCTCAAAAGCATGAGCAAAGAAATGGAGGACTCCCTCATCCTCCTAGAAATGGACAAGGCAGCAACTTACCTAAGATTCCAAAATGTGGCAGAATCAAAAGAAGAAGACCTGGAATACTTGATGGCAGAAATACTGGCCGGTTTATTGAAGATGGATAAAGATGAAATTCAAAAAGAGTTTGATGAAGTCTACCGGGTTAATACAAACTATGCAAGATGCCACAAATGTTCCAGGGAAGTACACATACGATTCACTAGAAGATGTGTTCAAGACATGATATGTAGAACCTCAAGAGATAAAACAATAACCTACAAAGAGAAAGAAATTGTGATTCTTAAACAGATACCAAGGAGAATAAGGGAACAAAGGCGTGACTATAAATTTCTGGCAGCATATTTAAATCAAAAAAGAATTACATTTAAATGGCTTATTCCAGAAGGAATGTTAGTGTCATGGAAAGAGAAGAAAATTAAAATAGACACTATGGAAAAAGCCCAGGATTTTTGCGAACGGATGGTGGGTCCACAGGAGCAAAGTAGTGGGGAGGAATTGGACACAAATTTTCAAGAAGAATACGGTGGACATAAAAATAGAACTGGAACGGTAGGAAACCAAAAGAACATCTATCCACAACAAAAGACAGAAGGAACCACATTAACACAAGCGCAAGAAGAGAGAGGAATTGTTACACGACAAAGAGCGAAACAAAACTAAATAGATGGGAGAAGAAAAAAAATTACTATCAATAAACATAAATGGTTTAAATTCGACAATTAAGAGAAAAAGGATATTATCTAAATTAATCAAACATAATGCAGATATAACGTGCCTGCAAGAAACCCATATAAAGAAGAAGGATGAAAAATATTTAGAATGCCCGAAATTAGGAAAGTTATTTACCACACCAGCAGATGAGGAGAAAAAGAAGGGAATTGCAGTATATGTGAAAGAGGATTTGAAATCTGAGCTAATATGGTCGGACTTAGAAGGAAGGACTCTGGGTTTGGAGATCTGGATTAATGATATTCCAATTCTTTTAGTAGCAATATATGCCCCAAATGGAGACCAAAAAGAGTTCTTTAAACACCTATATAGAAAATTGGTTGAATTGCAAAAAAGAAATATCTGCATAGTAGGGGACTTCAACTCCATTGCTGATTTCCAAAATGATCACAGTAATGCCGGGAAGAATAAAAAGGGGAAAAGAGAGCTCCCCAAGATTTGTAGGGAAATGATGAAAGAGCTAAATCTGACAGATATATGGAGAAGATTACATCCTGAAAAAAGACAATTTACATTTTATTCAAATCCCGACCAAACATGGACACGGATTGATATGGCATGGATGAGTGGGGAAATAGCAAACGAGACAAAAGAAGTGGAAATTTTGCCTAATGAATGGGCTGACCATAATCCAATACAGGTAATATGGAAGGGCAGGGCAAAACCAAAGAAAAGATGGACCCTAAACACTCAATTAATAAGAGAGAAAGAATACATTAATAAACTAAAGGAGGAATTGAATTTTTTAATAAAAGAAAATGATAATGGAGAAACCACGAAACAAAATGTTTGGGATACGATGAAGGCAGTTATAAGAGGGATAACAATCTCTTATAACACCAAGAGAAACAAGAAAAAATATTCCCAACAAAACAAAATGTACTCACCTTTTAATGAGATGCATAAAGAAATGATTCTGCACAAAGTTAACATTGTAAGCATAATTTTTAAATCATCTACTAAGATCTCAACTAGATCCACTACATTTTTTTCTGGTTCTTTATTTACCTGCATGCAGAGATTCTTTTCCCTTTTGCTTTCCTGGCTTTTTTTTTTATATATATATAGCACTGATATATTGACTAAATGTGACAAAGCATGGATCAAATGTCCACATTTTACAATGATATAGGGGTAGGAAAGATTGTTTGATAACTGGGTCAATTCAAATATGTTACCAGTGATAGCACAAAAATAATAATTCCCTTAGATAATGGTTTATAGGGGATATAAGCATGGGTAAATACATTCACAGGAAACCTTTTTAAATAGCAATATGATTCCTTCACTGACAGAATAATTGCATTTGGCATAAGAAAAAATGTCAAAAGCCATCTTACAGCAATTTTCTTATTAGGCCCATCTGAGAAGTTACAAGAATAAAAAACATTTGGAGTTTCACTGATCTGGTCATCTGGAAAAATGCTATAAAATGAAAGCAGTTGGTAGGGAATGGAAAAGACCCATCAATTGTTGATGGTGCGTCTTCATGTAGAATTCAGATGGCCCATGGAAAGAACATACAGACATTAACATTAGGTTTTATTTGGGGTTGTAATGTTTCTGCTTCTTCCAAGACTTTGTCCAAATTAAACCTGTAGTGTAAACCTGCTTTCTCTTACCTTGCTTTGAACAACTGAAAGATGCGATCACACTTCTTCCAACTCAATGTTTTAAGGTGGAGAAATTTGCTGTAATGGGTTCATTCCTGGGAGCAGATCTTAAGAAGCTGTACCTGAGTTTATACAAGTATTGAACCTATCACTTTTGTACATTGTTCTAAAGAAACCTTTCCAAATCTGGCACACTCTGAGAGTTGTGTTGGTTTACAACCCATACTTCCCAGCCAGGAATGTAAATCCACCCTCCCTCCCCGCCAACATGGGCACTATTGTTATATTACTCTTTCTATCAGACAGTATATTACTAAAACCCTTTCACAGTTTAAATCTATATTTTAATTAACAATTTTGAATACATTTTTAAAATATAGCACTTTAATGCAATGACATTTAAATACAATTGTTTTATTGCACTGATTGGATGTTTAGTTTTATTTTTTTAGCAGCATGTTGTCATTTTAACAGCATGTTGGCTGTTGTGTCTCTTAAAAGAGATGCCTCCATGAACGGTAAGTGTTGGGCCAGCATTTCTCTTTTCTTCTGGAATGTACGATTTTTCCTGGTCCCTGACTTCTTGACAGTTAGGTTATCCTTAAGTAGGTTGTCACTTCCTGGCAAACCTTGAACAAAGCAATCTTTGGGCTGAAAATAAAAGTGCATGTGGCCTTATCCTGATTCAGCTCCCAAATTCTTGCTCAATAAATCTATGCCCTTCTCCTCCAGAAAAGAAAGTTTAAGTCGGGGAGGGGGCAGAGCCAGCTGTCTGGGAGAGAAGATGTGTGAGCAAGAGTCTCTGCGAAGCACGATCTTCAAAACTTCATTTTTGTGGGACCTTTCAGGGTCAAAAGGAGGCTCGTAGGATTTCCGAAGGTGTTTCATATATGTCCTACATTCTGAAGGTGTTTCATATATGTCCTACATTTGTACATTAAACAGTCCCATTCAAGTCAAAAATTTATTTCCCCCACAACTGAAAAACCAATAGGCCAGGGATGGGGAACCTATTATGGCTCACTCAGGAATTCTGGGAGTTGAAGTCCATAAGTGATAGAAGAGCCAAGTTTCCCTATCCCTACATTAGACAAAGCAACAGCTAAGAAAAGAGAGAAATGTGAGGTAATATCAATGAATATCAATGGTATAAACTCTCCCGTGAAAAGAAAAAAAAATTCATAACCTACAAAAATTGAATGCGGACATAATAGCTATACAAGAAGTACACATAAAAGAGAAGCAAAAATATCTGCTAAATAATAAAAAAGAGAATGTTTTTGCATTGTTAGATAAACAAAAGAAAAGAGGGGTGGTGTTATGCATAAAAAATTGGATTTTGGCTAAAGAAATTTTTTAAGACAAAGATGGTAGGATACTGATGGTGGAGATAGAATTAGAAAACAGAAAGATTCTTTTGATAGAAATTTATGCCCCAAATGGCCCACAAAAAAACTTTTTTCAAAAATTGTATAACAAAATTAAGAACATACAATATGAAGAGATATGCATTCCAGGTGATTTTAATATGATTATTGATAAAGCAATGGATTATAAAGGTGAAAATAAGAAAAAAAAAAGAAAAAGGTATTACCGAATTTTTTTATGATTTGGCAAGGGAGGCTAAGATTTATGATGCATGGAGAGAACACCATCCAGACAAAAAACAATTTACATTTTATTCTTTTTTAAAAGATGTTTCTTTATTCAAAGTTTCAAAAAATTTTAAAAAAAGAAACAAGTTCTCACATTTTACAGCGATGCTATAGCAATGTACTTTAGTAATAATGCAATTTATTTACCATAAGTGTGTCCTTAACTAATTTACTAATTCCTTACTTATTATATTACTATTAAAATGCAATACTTATCTGTCTACATTACTTTACATATATACACATATTTGTCATATATCACGTTCTTCTTTGCAATTTCATTGGTCATTTTTACAAAATATTTTTACTCCACTTCTTTTTTAACCGGTTATACAATATTCCATATTGTAAAATATTCTTCTTCTTCCCTGTTTTTTAATAATATAGTTAGTCTAATCATTTCTGCACATTGGTGTATCTTATTAATCACCGCTAAGTCTGTCGGTATTGTAGTCAATTTCCAGTTTTGAGCTAGAGAGATTCTTGCAGCAATTATAGTATGCAATATTAGATGTTGGTGTTTCTTATCCCATGTCAGTTCTAACATGCCTAACAGAAAGATTTCTGGTATGAATTTGATTTTTTGTTTTGTTAATTCCTCTAGCCATGTTCGAGTTTTGAGCCAGTACTTTCGTACTTGAGGACAGGTCCACCATATGTGAAAATATGTTCCCTGGCTGTGGTTACACTTGCAACATTTGGGTGACAAGTTGGGGAACATTCTGGCTAATCTCACTGGTAGAAGGTGCCACCAATAAAACATTTTATAGATATTCTCCTTATAGGAGACCAATAGCATTAGTTTGTAATTTGTTTGCGATAATTGTTCCCATTTATCCAAATCAGTGGTATGACCAAAATTTTTGGCCCACATTACCATGTTCTCCTTAACTGTCTCCTCCTCCATTTTGAATTCCAATAGCTAGTTATATACTTTGGTAATCATCTTTTTTTCACCTCCCTGCAGTATTTTATCTAATTCCTGAAATGTGGTATAAAATCTGAATTGTTCCTTATCTTTTTTGTGTCTTGTTTGGATTTGAACATACAGCCAACAACCTATCTCAATTCCTTGTCGTTTTAATTGGCTCTGTGTTTTTAATTCTCCTTCATCTGTTATAAGTTCTTTATATTTTATTCTTTTGGTCAAATCCATGACATTGGAGTATATTAGTGCCTCCATTGGTGATAGTCAGAGAGCCATTTTCACATAGTGGTTCCTTTTGATTTTTTCCCATATGTGTAACAAAGCATTTCTTCCCCAGTGTCTTTGGAAATAATTATGACATCTGTTTTTCCCGTCCCAGAGAAACATGTGCCAGACAAGCTGTAAATCAAAGCCTTCTATCATCAATATTCTTTTATCTGCTAAAATAACCCAATCCTTAATCCAGCTACTAACTGCAGCCTGGTAATATAACTCAAGTTCAGGGAGGGCAAAGCCTCCCTTACTTCTACTGTCCTGCATTAGCTTGTATTTTATTCTGGTTTTTTTCTTTTGCCAAATAAATTTGGCAATTCTTTTATTGAGATCTTCAAAGAATTTCTTTCCCAGCTTGACTGGCACGGTTTGAATATCCTATTATTTACCTGGACTTTTCTCGCACCCCCTGGAATATCATCTCGCACCCCAGGTTGGGAACCCCTGCTCTAGGACCACATTGTACAACTCCACCAATAGGGCCTCTAATAAGTCTTGAAATTCCTTATAGAATTCCACAAGTATTCCATCTGGTCCTGGAGTTTTATTAGTTTTTTGTCTTCCAATTGTATCTTTTATTTCTTTTGCAGTTATTCTTTCACTTAACATATCCTGATCGATTTTCGTGATAGTGGGTAAATCCTTACCCTCAAAGTATTGTGTAATATTCTCATCCGGGATTTCTTCTTTTTTGTATAGATTAGCAAAGAAATTTTTAGCTATTGGGGGGTTTTTTGGTCAATTTGTGGGCATAGTGTTCCATTATCATCCTGTAGGGACATTATATTTTTTTTCTCCTGTTCTTTTTTTAGTTTATATGAAACCCATCTCCCAGGCTTGTTCACGTTCTCAAAGTAATTTTGTTTTACTAATTTCAACTTCCTGGCCATTTCTTCTTGTAAGTTTAAATTTATTTTGTGTTTCACCAAATTTAATACTCTTTTAATTAATTCATTACTCAGGTCTTTTTGCAATTTGGCTTCCAAATTTTTCAGTTTTTCCTGTGTTGCAATCTGTTACTTCTTCCTATCTTTTTTTTTTTTTTACTGTATAAGCAATGGTCAGACCCCTCAGGTAGGCCTTTGTTGTATCCCACAAATTTTGGATCATTGTCTGTTCATTCATATTGATTTATAGAAATAACTCTAATTCCTTCTTTATCATTTGGGTATATTCTTTGTCCTGTAGTAAAGTCTTGTTACACGTCCATCTACCTATCTTTTTCTTTCCTCTCCATTTAATTTTAATTGGATTATGGTGTTTGACAGTATTTCCACTATTTCTACTTTCTCCAGTAATTCTGGGTCCATCCAACTCATGTCAATCCTGGACCATGATTTGTGTGGGTTAGAAAAGAAGGTAAATTGTCTTTTAAATTTTGTTCCCTCCAAGCATCTTTTAAGTTCAATTCTTGGGCTAATCTATCAAAAGTTATTGGAAGTGTTCTCTTTTTTTGGGGGGGGGGTACTTTTATAGTCCTCTATATTACACACTGCATTGTAGTCCCCTGCTATGCATATGTTCGTTATTTCAGTCTCTATGATTTTCTTATGAAGCTTGCAGTAGAACTCCTTTTGGTTGGTATTTGGGGCATAGATTGCCTCCAACAGTGACTTTTTTCCTCTATTGTTATTTCTATAAGGAGTATCCTTCCATCCTTGTCATTATATATTAGCTTTGAATCTTTAACATATACCACAACACCTCTCTTCTTTTTATCTGCCAGGGCCAAATATACTTTACCCAGTTTGGGGAATTCTAATAGGTCTCCATGTTGTTTTGGGATATGCACTTCTTGTAGGCATATAATATCTGAATTTTGCTTTAGAAAATTTTGTAAATGTTTGCTTCCTTTTTGGTGATGTGTTTAATCCATTTATATTTAGGGATAATAGGGTAATCCTTCTGTCCATTTTATTGTTGGTACTCTATGACTCCTGTTCTCAGTTCTCTCTGTGGTTGGTTGGTTGCTGCTGCTTCTTGGCTTTTCTGTTCTCTTGATTCCCTTTCTGTTTCCTTCTCCTCAGGTATTATCTCCTCTTGGCTTCTACTCTCTGTTTTTTCCTTGCTTTCTTGTTCCTCCTCTATTCTCAGATGTCGTTCATAGAACTCAGGCACCTTGTCAATGGAGTTGATTTGAAATTTCTTCTCTTGCCATGATATTAGAAGTCCTTCTGGGGTTAGCCACCTAAATGCTATATTGTTTTTAACTAGTTGTGATGAGATGAATTGATAGTTCCTCTTCTGTTCTCTCACACTCCTCGGTATCTGTTTTAAGGTCACCACTTCTTGGCCTATGTATATTAGTGGCTCATCCCTTGTTCATCCATATAGCAAGTCTCTAGTAGTTTTCTTTGCAAAGCGTACATGGACCTTCCTTGGTAGCTTGTGTCTGCGTGCATAATGCATCTGCACTCTGTAGACCTCTTCCAACTCATTCAGAATCTAGGCCTCCGCTATTAGTTCTGCCATAAGAGAACATAGATCTTCTTTTCTGTCCTCAATTATGTTTTGAAACCTAAGGAAGAATGCTGCCTTTTCTAATTTCTAGGTGAACAACTGCCACTTGGAGTTCACATTAAAGAATTTTCCAGTTTTGTTCTGTTTCTTCAAGCTTCTTTTCTACGTTCTCAGTCCTGAGTTCCATCATCGTTAGTTTCTGTTCATTTTTTACTACTGCCTCTTGGATTGTTCCAAATCTGTTGTCCAGCTTTTGAATGTCTGCTTTCACTTCTGCTATATCACTCTTCATTTTGCTTTTCAGATTTTCATGGTTTCTTGCTATGAGTTCTTGTATTCTTACTATCATTTCTTGCATCATTGCTAGGGATGACTGGATGGCTTGCAGAGTTGGGGTAGGTAGTGGTTTTTCTGCTCCCAACATGGTATCCAAGGATATTTGTCCAGTAGGGGAGGGTACACCCATTTTTGCAGTTTCGTGGTTGTTGTTGTTGTTGTTGTTGCCATTCTCAATGTTTTTAAGATATCATTCCAGTCTACCATTCACAAGTTCATTTAAGGATTACCTCTCACTTTTCTTTATATTCTGTACTCTATCTCTTATTTACTCTTTTCTAGTATACCTCTTGGATTAAGTTATATATATATTTAAAATTTAAGTCAATTCAATATTCACTGTCAATAGTTATTCGAAATTAATTATTAGATTTAAATTCTATTTTTCAAATCAATTCTAATGATCAACATTTAGTGGTTTTTTTAAACCATTAGTTCTTATATCTTATTCATTTGTTTGTAAATATCTATTTTATAAATGTACAATTATAATAGTCTCTATAAAGTTCTTAATTGGGATATATATTAATATGTATAGTCACTTATAATTTGGTTACAGAGTCCCAGTTGTCTTTTACTCAGATCACTTCTTTTTTCTTCAAAATGTCTTCCCTCCTCTCAAAGTGCACAGTCATTCTAGTTGTAGATCACCATTTTCACTTCTTATTTAAGTTAACTCTGGATCAGTCTTTACCACCAAGCTGCATAAACAAGATCAAAATGTTCCAATAGTCTTACTCTCTAAGTCTCAAAAACTGGAAGCAAAAAGATCAAACATAACAAAGAAAAAAAATGTTTTTTCCTTCCTCCATCCCAATCTACCATCTGTCAAAATCTCTGCACCTTGCTATTTAATCCGTCCAACATGCCAGCTCCTACCACTGAGTCTGCCACCTGCTTCCTCGGTTCAGAGCCTCACTCTCTATCAGTTTCAGAAACTTTCTTCACTGGTATCCCCTTTTAATCCACTTCTCACCACTATGTCATGCCATTTTCAAACTTTGCTTCCTCCACTAGTCAGTTGGGAAGCCACGTCTCCAGATCTGGTCATGAAGACCGATCTCTTTCGCGCTGGTTTTCAGGATCTGGGAGTCACGGATCTCCCCCGATGCCCTGGGTCTTCTCCTCTCTATCGACAGCCCCTCCAGAGTCTGACTTCACCCTTATGGACTGCCAAGTGCAAACTTTCAGGCGTTCAGAACGGACAGCCATTCCTCCACACCGCCTCTATATGGTGCCTCCAATTTATGTTTTATTCTAATAGACATCAGTCATTCTCGAGATTATATATGGCATGGATGCTGAAGAAGATTATCTCAGAAATAATTGAGATAGAAATTGAACCAAGCTTGTGGGCAGATCATAACAATATTAAGTTTAGTTGGAAGGGCCAATCCAAGGTCTCAAGATAGACCTTACAAAGAACGATTCTAAAGAGGAGGAATTTAAAATCAAATTGGAAAAGGAAATGAAGCTCTTCTTTAAAGAGAACAAAGAAGACACATCCCTATAAAACACTTGAAATATGGCTAAAGCATTTATGAGAGGGGTGGCAATATGCTATATGGTGAACAAGAACAAGGAAAAGAAACAATGAAAAATATTAGAAATAGAATATAGGAACTTGGAGATGAAGCTACAAGAAGAACCAAAACAGAAAGAGATAAAACTATGAATGGACTTAATAAAATATGAAATAAATTTTCTGGAAAAAGAAGAACTAGCCCCAAAACTGAAAAGAATAAAACAAAATACATTTGAGAATACCAATAAACCAGGAAGATGGCTAGCCTGCAAACTGAAAAAACAAGCAGAAAAAAAGATGGATCATTAAACTACAAAATGAACAGGGGGAGATATGCTATCAAGAAGAAGCCAAAAGGAATATAGCTCAGAAATTTTATGAGGGCCTATATAAGAAGAATACCTAATAGAAGAAAAAGGGATAAATTGCCTAAAGAAAACCGATCTCCCGAGAATATAGGAAGAAGAAAAAAGTACATTGAATGGAATAATAAATCTCAAAGAAGTGACTTGGGCAATAAATAAACAAAAAAACAATAAGGTGGCAGGCCCAGATGGACTTCCCACTGAACTATACAAAATTCAACAAGAATTACTAGGCAACAGATTGCTTAAATTATTTAATGAGGTTTTGGATGAGGCAAAAATTCCACAATTGTGGAAGGAAGCAACGATTACGATTATACCAAAAGAAAAAAATGACCAAACAAACATAGGAAATTATAGGCCAATATCTCTATTAAATGTGGACTACAAAATCTTTGTAACTATAATAGCTGAAAGACTCAAAAAATATTAAACAAATTTATTCATGCAGCTCAAAATGGCTTTCTCCCATACAGACATCTCAGGAACAACATAAGGACATTTTTAGACATCATAGAGTATTACGAAAATCAGAGTGGAGAACAGGTAGCACTATTGTTTTTGGATGCTAAATTTTTTTTGATAATGTACAATGGAATCTTGTTTTGCAACAATTTAAGTATATGGATTTTGGGCAAAAAATCTTAAATGTAGTATCAGCAATATATAATCAGAGACGGGACCAAAAAATGAAACAACAGACTTTCATATTCTGAAATCCGTAACTGGCTTTATTAATATAGATACTGCAGTATTGTTCACCTATAACCCAGACTGAACACAATGTGAGAGAAAGGAGACACCCCTTCCAGTAAAAACCACATTATATAGCAATAAATGGTTACATAACACTTCCTGTTTTTCAAATAACAGTTACAGAGAATCCCATAGGAAAGTTGTGGGTCTTTTTACATACCTTCCCCTACTTGCCCCTGGAAATTCCCCAACTTTCTTCACTTCACCATTTATCTCCAGACTTCCTGTATTTCTTCAAAAAAGATTACACAAGTGATCATTAATATCTCTTAATATGACTTATAATGTCAAAGCGCCCTAGTACATATCTCAACTTAAGCCAAGGAGAAAGTTTTGCAATCCTGTATAACTTTTAGCAGTAAACACATTGCGTAAAAAATTCAGATAGTGAACACAAAATGGCTTCAGTTTGGTTCTTTATATTCTTAGGTGTATAAGCCAAGTTTCCATATATAACAATCCACAGTTTATCTTTCGATCATCTTGATCAATTTACACCTGAGAATTTCCATCAAGTTCTTGCAACATAAGCCTAACTTCTTGCTGATAAAAGTTTTACTCCAGTTTTACTTCAGTCTTCTTAGGCTTACAACAGCGGAAAAACAACTCACACAGTGGCATACATTTAATAAAACTACATGAAATAAACCCTAATACAATGATTATAACAATCCCAAGAAATATCTCCTTTATCCATGCAAAATCTGGCCTCCAGGAAGTTAATCCATGCCATATGTGTCTGAAAGCATTACTGTCTGTAACATGAGTTAAATGGGTAGTTATATTATGTAAAGCCTTTAGTTTAGACTCAATAAATTGCAACTTGTCTGAAACATCAAAACAATACATTCCGTTGAATTCTTCACATCCGTGACCCATTCTAAGGAGTATATAATCAATTGCCATGCGGTTCTGTAATACTGACTTCCTTATTTCTCCCATCTCATCAGCTCATCAGAGGAAGTTACATTAATACTCTTAGCCAAAGCACAGGATAAATGTCCCAACTGCAGATTATTATAGTATGTAGCTCCCCAAGAAAATATTCCTAGAACATCTGCTTCTACTTTAGACAACACTACTACTTCGTCATCACAATCTGAAGAATAAGCATCACTAAGAGCTGATCTTTTTCCTCTATATTTCTGCACATGTTTACCTACAGATTCGTGTTCAGCCCATCAGGCCATTGGCCATCAAACTGTAGGATAGGTATAAATAATAATATGAGGTTCTTTGTGCTCTTTATTCTTAGAAGTATCCTCATCTTCATGTATGTGAACATGTTCATGTTCCTCTCTTACTATTGTACATTCCGGCACAGGTTCCCTATAAAACCTAGGATCATGATATAGACTAGAATTCATAACTTCATAATATAATTCAGTTTCTTTGTTTATATTTTTAGCATGAGCAGTTGCCATAACAGTTGTTAAACGACCAATCGTACAAGGTCCAACTATTGCATTAGCTGCTATAAATGCATATGCATATGCTCCACAAAACATAAACCAACCTCTAGATAAATACAACACATGTGCCATTCCATCTACTTCTTCAACTTCTGTACAATGAAAAACTTCTTCAGTAGGCAAATAATTATAAATTGTTTTTTCATGCTTTTTCTCTGGATGTTTATACTTAACACAATCATAAGCTGGAAAACTGTGTTAACCTCAATAACCAGCTCTTTCTGATTTGTCCATTTAGTTGGCTTCACAGGAGATCCAAACAAAGTAATCACTTTTGACAAATTATACAAAGTATAAGCATCAGTGTGTATAATAATCCTAGATTCTCCCATCAAAATTTTTCCTGGCACTGGAACTCCTATAAAACAAGTAGACATAATGTCTGTAACTGTAGTCTCTCCTTTTACACAAAAAGAAGAACTATTCAAAGCTACTCTCATTAATTCCAGAAAAACATTTTCACTTTTAGCAGTCGGCTCTTTTCATTTAATGTGTCTTACATTTCTACTTAAAATCCTCAGAGCTTCAAGATATCCCACTGTACATTTACCTCTCCAGATAAATGGAAGTTTTGCAATAGCTTCTTAATTCAATGAATGGCATAAATCAGTGGCCCCCAACCTTTTTTGTACCACGGCCTGGTACTGGCATCACAAAATGATCCACGGACCGGTACCAGCATCAGCACACACGCCCAAGGCAAGGCGAGCCGAGCGACTGGCCAGCCAACCGTCCCCTGCTTCTCCCCGCAACCTTCAACTCCTCCTTTGTACCTTTGTCGATGGGCTTTTCAGGCTCTTTCTTAATCTCCTCCCGAGTAACGCGAGACTCCACCACCATTGGGACGGCTCTTCGTTCGAAGCCGCCCCCCCCCTTCGATGAAACTAAGGTGTGAGGATTCCTTCAGCACCCAAACGCCACTTTCCAACTGACGACTGACAAGCTCACCCGGAAGCACTTTCTCAAGCGCCATTGAAACAAGATGGCGGCGCCCACTTCTTTGCGGCCCGGTAAAAAATGATCCACGGACCGGTACCGGTCTGGGGCCCAGTTGTTGGGGACCACTGGCATAAATAACATCTCCTCCAGAGTTCTAAATCTCATATAGGAAGGAGAATAATTGCCATACATTTCAAAACAATGATCATATAGTTGTTCCATTTTCTTAGACAAGTCCTTATGATTAATGGCAATGTCATATGTGCGGTTACATGTTGGGTAGTTTCCCAAATACAAATCATCATCTAAGGTGGATCTTATATAGACTCCAGCCTCAGCCATAGGTTCCATCAATGTCAGTGATGTCTGCCCTTGATATTCTGTACTTTCGGTCTCAGTTTGGAAACAACTGTTGCCATGTTAATGGATAACCAGGCAATACCTCAGAAGCCTCCATTCCTACCCCACACAAGGCAATAATCACTAACCATATCATTTTAACTAATGGACTAGGCCCCCATCCACCTTAACGTATGTAGTTTTACACTTCAAAATGTACAACCGGTATTTGGGGACTTACATCCACTTCTTTATCTTCTTCTGCACTCAGAGGACACAATACCTGTGTACACCAATCTATTGTTTCATGTCTTAAAATAATCAACAATACAAGGAAAATATGTATTACGCTTAACCAAATAATCAATTCCTCCTCCCAAAGTTCCATAAACCAAAACTAAACTAGACATATACTCAACTATCCCCACTATCTAATAATAATAATAATAATAATAAATCCAGTCTTTTAAAACTTGCTTCAACCGGAGACAGGAGCCGGATCCACAGGTCCCTTCACACACGAATGATGTGTCCAACCTCGCTCACGTGTCCTCACAGCCAATTCATTGGTCAACAGTACTTGGAACGATCCTTCCCAGATAGGCCTCAGCTTCCCCAAAGCTCGCCACTGCTTTATCAGGACCCAATCTCCACTCTTAAAATCATGCGCTTGGAAATCAAATGATGGTATTTGTGCCAAAAATCCTTTAGACCTTAAAAGAGAAAAACACTGGGACAGTCCTTGTATATATTTTCTGAGGAAAATATCTTTAAGTTCTATTCTAGGCATACCCACATTTCCAGTATAAGGTATTCCAAACATCATTTCATATGGTGAAATTCCAACATCCTTTCTCAGACAAGTACGCACTCGCAATAAAGCTAGAGGTAAACATTTCATCCAGGGTAACTGAAGCTCTAACATTAATTTCTTTAAAGTGTTTTTTATAATTTGGTTCATTCTCTCCACCTTACCTGAAGAAGGGGCGTGTCCGATGAAGCTGCCAATCTATTTCCAATTCTTTCATAATTCCCTTTACCACACAAGAAGTAAAATGTGTACCTCTATCACTATCAATGGATTCTACTAATCCATATCTAGGTATTATCTGTTCTAATATTAACTACACAGTCATCTGTGCATTCACTCTTGCACATAGAAAAGCTTCCACTCATCCAGTCAAATGATCAACAATTACCAACAGATACTTCAATGTACCTACTGCTGGCCTTTCAGTATAATCTACTTATATTCTTTGAAATGGCCAAATGGCCAAATCTCTTCCTCCTTTCAGGTTTTTATGCATTATTTTCTTATTTATTCATACACAATATATACATTTTCTACTTACTTGCATAGCTATTGTGTACATACCTCTACAAATATATTTTCTCTTCACAAAATCTACAAGTGCTTGCGTTCCCTCATGTACCTTCTCCACTATGTTTCTCATAATAGGCTTATTAACTATCTGCAATCCATTCTCTGTTACTCACTTTCTATCCACATACTCAGCACCTTCTAACTTCATCTGTTTCTCTTCTTCATCAGTGAAATCTGGTTTTACATCCCATTCCAAATTAGGAACTAAAACGTTTACCTTCACTTCTCTTCCCATATGTGCAGCTTCTTTTGCTGCCTCATCTACTAATCTATTTCCCCAAATCTCTTTGGAATTTCCCTTCTTATGAGCTTCAACATGTATTATAGCCAAACGTTCTGGAACTTCAGCTGCTTTCAGTACTGCTTTTATTAAATCTACTTGCCTCACCTCCTTTCCTTTACATGTTACTCTTTCTATCCAAATTTTCCCAAAGGTTTGTAGATTCCATAGGCATATTTTGAATCTGTATAAATATTACCCACTTCATTTTCTAGAAGCTTCAAGGCCTGCAGTAAAGCAAATATTTCACACACCTGAGCAAAATACTCAACAGGTAAATGACCCATCTCCAACGCTTCAGATGTATCTCCATTCACAATTGCATATCTATTCATTCATTTACCATACTCTACTCGAGAAGATCCATCATTAAACAAATTAATTCCTCCTTCTATTGGACTATCTTCCAAATCCTCTCTCACCTTAGTCTGTAGATCTATAGCTTCTTTTTTTTAAAAAAAAGATTTTATTGAATTTACAATTTAAAAACACATCGACAATACATTTACAAAATAGAAAGAAAATGGCTAGGGGGAAAGAAAGAAAACACCCGGCCTAACACACCGGATAAAGGCCGGTTGGGGGGAAGAGAAAAGATATAGAGGGAGAGAAGGGAAGGGGAGGGAGAATAGGGTAGAAAGTACAATTAAAAACGAACGATATCCTTTTGTGACAGTCTGTAAGGATCATTTCTTTTCATCATATCCAATCTACTGCTCTTTTCCATTATGTTTAAGTTACTCTTTATCATTTACATAATTTGTCTCTGTGTAAGCCAATTATACCATGAGTCCCAGTTGTCATAAAATGTTGAGGACTCTTTGTTTTTTAACGCTATCGTTAGTTTATCCATTTCAGCACACTCACAAATTTTCTGAATAACCATTTGCTCTGAAGGTGTATGAGGTGATTTCCAACATTGAGCAAACGCTAATCTAGCTGCAGTTAGAATATGGATTATTACATATTTTGTCTTTTTGGATAAATATCTATCAGAGATCCCTAACAGGAAGAACTCTGGTTTATAGTCTATTTGTTCTTTAGTTATCTCCTCCAACCATTTTCTGACTTTTTGCCAAAATTTTTGGGTAGTTTTACAAGACCACCACGTGTGGAAAAATGTTCCTTCAGTGCTTTTGCATTTCCAACACCTTGAGCTCATGTTAGGGTTCATCTTCGCCAACCTCGAAGGGGGTAAGTGCCATCTATATAACATTTTATACATATTTTCTTTGTACACCGCCGATTTTATAATCTTGATGTTTCTATTCCAGATCTTTTCCCATTCTGTTAATGTAATGCTTCTTCCAATATTCCTACTCCACGTTATCATGTTCCCTTTCACTATCTCTTGCTCTAATTCTACCTCCAATAAATATTTATAAAATTTGGAAATATTCTTTTTATTTGATCCTAATAAGATTTTATCTAAATATTGTAATTTGCTATAGATTCCAAACTCTTTGATAACTTGTTTGTATCTGCTATGGATTTGTATATATAACCACTGGTCGATTTTAAATCCCTGTTCCTATAAATCCTGTCGAGTTCTTAATTTTCCTAGAGGGTCTACTAAATCTTTATATTTAGTCATTTTTGTTATATCCAAATTGTTGGGAAGAACCATTGCCTCCATTGTTGAAAGCCAAATCGGAATTTTTAAATAATTTTTTTGCATATTTTTTTCCAATTAGTTAATAATGAATCTCTAATAAGGTGTCTATGAAAATACGACTGTTTAGTTTTCCCCACCTCCCATAGAAATGCGTGCCACCCACTCTGAAGATCGTGCCCTTCTAAGGCTAAGGTTCTTTTGTTGAGTAAATTAACCCAGTCTTTTAACCATAATAAGTTGGCTGCCCAATAATATAATTCCCAATTTGGGAGCGCTAGCCCCCCTCTACTTTTTGCATCTTGTAAAGACTTAATATTGATTCTAGCTTTTTTCCCTTGCCAAATAATTTTAAGTGTTACCTTATTTATATCTTCAAAAAAATTTTTTGGTAATTTAATTGGGATTGTCTGGAATAAGTAAAGGAATTTTGGTAAGATGTTCATTTTGATCGTGGCAATCCTGCCCAGTAGAGAAAGCTGCAGCTTATTCCAGGATTCTAGGTCTTTCTTAATTTGCTGTAATAGTTTATCGTAATTATTCTCTTTGAGCGATTCACTATGTGGTATTAACCATATACCTAAATATTTGACCTTTTTTGTTGCCTGTATCTCTATGGTTTTTTCTAATTCTTTCCTCTGACTCTCTGTTAGATTTTTAGTCATTAATTTTGTCTTATTTCTATTGATCTTTAATCCTGCTACTGAACCAAATTGTTCTAGTTCTTTTATTAGGTTATGTCCTTTTTCCATGGGTTCCTCTAGGAAGAAAGCCATATCGTTTGCGAACGCCTGTAGTTTATATTCCTCTGCTTTGACCCTTACTCCTTGGATTTCAGAGTTTTGTCTTATCCGCGTTAACAGTGATTCTAAAGCAAGTATAAATAGGAGGGGTGAGAGGGGGCAACCCTGTCTGACGCCCTTTTCAATGTTTAATGGGCCTGTTTGTTCACCATTAATTAGTATGTTGGCCTGTTGGGTGTTGTAAATTGTTGTGATAATGTTCTCAAATTTAGTGCCCAGACTCATGTTATAGATTTTTTGTATTAAAAAGTGCCAATGTAGATTATCAAATGCTTTCTCCGCATCTAAAAACATGAGTGCAAATTGTTTCTCTGGATGAACTTCATAATATTCTAAGACATCAATAACGGTTCTTAGATTATTTTTGATTTGGCGGGATGGAAGGAAGCCATTTTGATCTTCATGAATGTATAAATTTAAAACTTGTTTTACTCTATTCGCTATAATTGAGGTAAATAATTTATAATCAGCATTTAGAAGTGAAATTGGTCTATAATTGTTGATATATCTGGCATCTACATCCTCCTTCGGAATTAACGAAATCAACGCCCCCCTCCATGAGTCTGGCATTTTGGCTGCCAAAAGTACTTCATTAAACACTTCCAGCATCAGTGGCCCTACTAACTCTATTGTAGCTTTGTACAATTCTACCGGAATCCCATCTGGACCAGGGGATTTATTATTACTTTGGTTCCCCATTGCAGATTTCAACTCAGACCATGTAATATCCTTATTTAATAATTCTTTCTCTCCTTCCCCTATTGTTTTATCATTCGTATTCTCCAGATAAGTTCTTATTTTGTCTTCATTGATTTCTTCTTTTTTATATAATCTTTGAAAATAGTTTAATATAATATCTTTTTTCTTCTCAATCTCATGTTGTGGTATGCCTTTCTCGTCTATTAGTTGGTGTATCAGTCTCTTTTCTTTTTCTTTTTTAAGTTTATAAGATAGCCATCTTCCTGGTTTATTAGCGTGTTCAAAATAATTTTGTTTGGACCTTCTCAAACTAACTTCTATTTTATCTTGTTCAATTAAATTCAGCTTATGTTTGGCTAATATTAACTGGTTTTGTATTCCTTGGATCTTAGGGGTTTTTTGTAATTGTATTTCTAAGTCTTTGATTTGTTGTTGTAATACGTTTTGTCCGGCATAAGTTCTCTTGTTTCTCATAGCATTATAGGAAATTTTTGTACCTCTTATAATTGCTTTCATAGTATCCCAAATATTCTGTTTTGAAGTTGTTTCATTATTATTATCTTTTAGGAAATAGTTTAGCTCCTCTTTCAGCTTATTGATATACTCTTCTTCGTTTACTATTTGGGTATTTAGCGTCCATCTTTTTTTTATTCCTCTCCTGTCTCTCCAAATTAGCTGTATTGGGTTGTAGTCAGCCCATTCATTTGGTAGGATTTTAATTTCTTTTATTTCATTAGCCAAATCCAAATCCATCCAAGCCATATCTATTCTAGTCCAAGTCTTATGTGGATTGGAATAGTATGTAAATTGTTTCTCTTCCAGGTTCCGTTCCCTCCATAAATCTTTTAAATTTAACTCTTTCATCATTTCCTTACATGCCGCAGAAAGTTCCCTTTTCCCCTTCTTTTTTTTCCCCCATATTACTATGGTCTTTTTGGTAGTCTGCAATGGAGTTAAAATCGCCAATCAAGCAAATGTTCCTTTTTTCAAAGCCTACTATTTTTTGGTGGAGGTGTTTAAAAAATTTCCCTTGGTCTTCATTTGGGGCATAGATTGCTACAAGTGGTTTATCCAAACTTGTATAACCAGAGTTCTTCCTTCGGGATCCGACCAGGTTAATTCTGCCTTTACTTCTTGTTTTACGTAAATTGCAATTCCTTTTTTCTTGTGTTTATTGGCCGGTGCCGTAAAAAGTTTCCCTAATTTTGGACAAATTAGATGTCTTTCATCATTTTTCGAAATATGTGTTTCTTGAAGACATATCTGCGTTATGTCGAATAAGTTTTGAAAATATCCTTTTTCTTTTTGATATTGAATTTAATACATTTATATTGATGGAGAGCAACTTCTTTCCCTCCACCATTTATCTACGTCTGCTTAGATTTTTGCCTAGTAATGATTCGATTCTCTTCTTGTTGTTGTTGTGGGATTTGCTCTTCTCTCCAGGTTGTGGTTTATCACTTCCTGAAATTGGAGAAACTGAAGGCTGAAACTGAAGGCTGAAATGAAAGCAGATATACCGAAGGTGGAGGGTAAGATAGGGTCTCTACAGCAGGCCATGGAGAAAAATGAAGTGAAAATAAAAGATATAGAGAGTAGAACAACACGCATGGAGACTAACTTTGAAAGGATGGATAAGGAATGTAAAAATGTACTTAGAGAAACAGAAGACTCACTGGTTCACCTCAAGATGGACAAAGCAATGGCGTATTTAAGGTTCCAGAATGTGGCTGAAGCAAAAAATGAAGAATTGGAACATTTGATGGCAGAAATATTGGCTGAATGGTTAGGAAAAGAAAAAGATGACCTAATTAAAGAGTTTGATGAGGTATATAGGGTTAGCACAAGCTATGCCAGATGCAACAACTGCCCAAGAGAAATCCATATCCGCGTCTCTAGGAGATGTCTGAGAGATTTAATTTTGAAAATGTCTAGGGAGGAAACGATATCATATAAAAGCAGAGAAATTATGATTTTAAAACAAATTCCAAAGAAAGTGAGGATGATAAGACAAGATTATAAATTTCTAGCTAATGATTTAAATAAAAAAGGAATCCAATTTAAATGGTTAATCCCGGAAGGGATGTTAATTACGTGGAAAGAGAGGAAAATCAAAATAGAATCGATAGAACAGGCCCAAGACTTTTATCAACAGCTCACGGATACAGATGGTCAATCCACTAAAGAAGAACTTAAAAGGAGACCACAGGAGGACCGATATCGTCACAGAACCCAAAAGAAATGATCTATAGCTTCAATACAATCATGTTCTATATTGTCCCATTCCTGTTTTTTTCCTGAAAGGAATTCAGCTGGATTTAAATTCCTGTCAGTTGAGAGAAGCAAATCCTCCTGAGACAATAAAATTGCTTCATATTTCAATAATCTAGCATGTGTAAGCCATTTATGTGCTCTCTGCATTAAAATTGTTCTCATCTGATGTGAACTGCTTACCACTAAAGCACTTCCAAAAGTCAACTTCCTACTTTTCTCCACTGATATAGCCATAGCTGCTACTGCCTGTAAACACAAAGGCCAACCATGCACTGCTGGATCCATCTATGTTGACAAAAAATGCTACAGGTTTCTTCTTCCCAGCCCACACTTGAGCTAGAACACCTTTAGCTATTCCCTTCTCCACTGCTACAAACAAATTGAAAGGTTTCTTCAAATCAGGTAAATTTAACACAGGAGCTTAAGCATCTCTATTTTATTCACCTCTTCACTATTCCAAACAACCTTCTATGGTTCATCATCTAACAATTTCTCATACAGAAACATAAGTCTGTCTGTATAATTATCTATCCAGAGGCGACAATAGCCTAACAACCCTAACAATTTCCGAAATTCTCTCTTAGTTTTTGATATAGGTTGTCTAATTATCCCCTCAATCCTTTCTGGATTGATTCTCTTGATTCCATGACTAATTAAATATCCCAGGTATTTAACCTCAGACTCCACTTATTGCAATTTCTTCCTTGAAACTCTTAGGCCTTGTTGTCCTAGGAAATTCAAAAATGCATTCATGCCTTTCTCAACATCCTGTTTCTTCTCACCTGAAACTAAGAAATCACCCACATATTGCAACACTGTTATCCCCACAGGCAGTTCAAATCCCCCAAGGACTTGCTCCAATGCTTGTCCAAACAAATTAGGGCTTTCTGAGAACCCCTGTGGTAACACACACCATTGATACTGTTGAGTTTGATGTGTATCAGGATCTGCCCATTCAAAAGCAAAAATATTTCGTGATTTCTCCACTAAAGGGCAGGTCCAAAAAGCATCCTTCAAATCTATCACACTAAAATATCTGCGTTCATGTGGAATTCTCCCTAACAAGGTATAGGAATCAGGTGTAATAATATGTCTTTCAACCACCAAGTGATTAACAGGCCTCAAGTCAGAAACCAGGCACCAGGAATCATCAGGTTTCTTCACAGGTAAGATAGGTGTACTATATGGTGACATTGTAGGCTCAATTAACCCATCCCTTAACAGAGACTCTATCACTGCCTTCAAGCCATGTCTCCCTTCCAGGGAAATATTGTATTGCTTCTGCCTCACTGGCTCAACACCCTCTTTCAAAATCACCTCCACAGGTGCAATATTCAACACACCTCTATTTCCTTTCATTTCCCACACTATGGGATCTATAAATCTTTCCTGTTCATCAGTCAGTAAATGAACAGTGCAATTCTCTGCAGAAAATATAAGCTCACAACCAAATAAGGATAAAACATATCTTTCCAAAAGATTCATACCTGCTTCAGGTATATACAAAACATCCAATGTTATCTCAGAGTGTCCTCCTTTTAGAGACACATTTTCAACAATAGCAACATCAAAAGGCTTTCCCTTCACACCAGATACCATCATAGTTTTCTCTACCTGGGTAATACCTTCAGGTAATTTACACAAATAAATTCTGGCAGCACCAGTATCTATCAGGAAAACACAATCTTCTTCCTCAGGTCCCACCTTTAAATTTACTAAAGGCTTCTAGTGACACTCGATTGTTAGGAGCCCTTGACCCCCCTAATCTTCAATAAGGGTATACAGCCTCTGCTCTCTTCTCTGCATTTTCTGCTTGTCCGGGCAATTCCTCACAAAATGCCCCTTCTTGCCACAAGTAAAACACTGCTTACTTCCCTTCATCTCTCTATTCCTATTCCAGGAAAGCAATCCTCTTCCTTTTCAAGATGCCTCCATCTACTCCCAGTAGATGGAGCTACAACCCTTCTATTGCTACTACCTCTAACTGTAACAAGTCCAACTGACTTGTCTCCAGCTTCTGGCTATTTTTCAGAAGCTGCTCTGAATGCAGAAAACATTATCTGGGACTTTTGACGAGATTTGGCAAGGTCATGACCTATATAAACTTTTGTGGCCTCTTGCAACAAGGTAGCAATGTCTGACTCTGCCTACCTTTCTATCTTCTGCAGTTTATGCTGGACATAAGCCCACACCTTAGTTACAAACTGCAATTTCATTAAAGCCTGGTATTCTGGTGTCTCTGGAGCAAAACCAGAATACTTATTCAAACTATCCTTGATTCTATTCAAGAATTCAGCTGGGGATTTATCTTTTAACTGGCCTACCTCAAAAACTTTAGCCAGATTTCGCCCTTGTGGCACTGCAGTCTTAACACCTTGCACAATAATCTTTTTCAAATCCATCATCTGTATTCTATGCTTGGGAATCTGGCTATCCCACCCAGGATCTGCCAGAGGAAATTTCATCTCCCCAGCTACAGCATTCAATACACCTTCTTGAGTTTTATTCCAATATGCAATGGCTGCCTTCTAATCTGACCCCTCTCTTCTGGAATAAATAAATAACCCAAAATATGCTACAATTCCACAAAGGTATAAATATTTCGGCCAAGGAACAAATCTAGAGATTCTGAGAGACCAATTGGCTTACTCTGTAAAGAAGGCATAGACAACTTATAATTCCTTAATTCTGAGGATGTAAGTGGCACATTCACAAAGGTTGTCACAGGAATACCCTCAGTTGTAAGACCATTAGGCATTTCACATAATGGATAAAGTGATGTCTGTTCACTGTTCACTCCAACAGCTCCTCTTGAAGGTCCAGCAACTTCTTTCATTGAATCTAGCTCACGCTTTAACTCTCTATATTGTGAAACAGCAGGCAACTCCCCCTTCTCTTCCCCTGCAGCTGTATCCTGAGCAAACTCTGCTATGTTATGGGGGGAGGATGTGCACAACCAGCATAGTCCAATGGTTCCCACTTATCCCCCTCCTTGGTGTATAAAATCTTTTTTACTAAGAGGGGGAAAGGGATCAGTATACTGCGTATAGTACCAAGGAATAACATAAATCAACTGAGAATCTAATTTCTTTATAGTCAAAACAGCTTTCAAGGCATCGATCCAATACACATCTGACTCTCCAAATTTCATCCATCTGTAATTTGGACATTTTAATATATAATATGACCATTCCACTGTGCAAAATTCAATCATTTGCAATTTATCTAGGGGTGTCATATACTTAATTAGCCAAGCCTCATTCCATTGATGGATCAGCTCTCCAAGAGGAGAGAATGTCAGAATTGATGGAACTTCACAAGTAATACCTGGTTTCTTAAACCAGAAATTCCCCATTTAGCCCCCCTTCCGCAAGGAAATGACAGGAGAGGGAAAGAAAAACAGTGAAACAGTGCAGACACACACACTCCACACAGAGATATAGACTGAGCCTAATTTAAAAATGTTGCAACACAATATATGTATGTAAAACAAAAAACCAGATAGAGCTCACCTGATTCCCGGTGCACCTCAGACTGTGGCCACTGCAAGCCAGCACGGTCCCAGACTATCTGTCAAACAAACACAAGCTGTTTGGAGCAATCTTCCTCCTTAGACAGAGGCTCCTCCAAATCACAAAAAACGCAACAAAGAAAGAGCGGGGGTGCCCTTTTTGCAATCCAGAAAAACCAAATCCATCCAGAAGAAAAATGTCCTACTCCTGGCTGGCTTGCCAATTGAGAGATGGTACCCAAAAATGAAACAACAGACTTTCATATTCTGAAATCCATAACTGGCTTTATTAATATAGATACTGCAGTATTGTTCACTTTTAACCCAGACTGAACACAGTGTGAGAGAAAGGAGACACCCCTTCCAGATAAAAACCACATTATATAGCAATAAATGGTTACATAACGCTTCCTATTTTTCAAATAACAGTTACAGAGAATCCCATAGGAAAGTTGTGGGTCTTTTTACATACCTTCCCCCACTTGCCCCTGGAAATTCACTTCACCATTTATCTCCAGACTTCCTGTTTTTCTTTAAAAAAAAAGATTACACAAGTGATCATTAATATCTCTTAATATGACTTATAATGTCAAAGCGCCCTAGTACATATCTCAACTTAAGCCAAGGAGAAAGTTCTGCAATCCTGTATAACTTTTAGCAATAAACACATTGAATAAATGTTCTGATCTTAAGAAGTTCAGATAGCGAACACAAAATGGCTTCAGTTTGGTTCTTTATATTCTTAGGTGTATAAGCCAAATTTCCATATATAACATATAACAAACAGGAAGCCAGGATATTGATAAATGGTCATACAACAAATAAATTCAAGATACAAAAAGGAGCAAGACAGTGATGTCCATTATCACTATTATTATTTATTTTGACACTAGAGGTACTAACAAGAATAATTAGGAAAGAATCAGAAATAAAGGGATTAAAAATAAAAAAAGAAAAGTATAAATTACAAGCCTTCGCTGATAATTTGGTTTTTATTTTAGAAGATCCACAAAATTTGGGACCAAAACTTATAGAGCAATTAGATAAATTTGGAGAAGTCACGAGGCTGAAAATTAATAGAGAAAAAACTGAAATACTTACAAAAAATATGACATATACAAAAAGAAACTAACTAGGATAGTGGACATCCAGACGACAAACAAAGTTAAATACCTGGGGATTGTGATCTCCGCGAAATGTATAATACTTAAAGAGGATAATTATACTCCATCAATTTTAAAAAATGGAAGATTTTAGGAAATGGAATAATTTAAGACTTTCTTTTATAGGGAGAATCGCATCCATAAAAATGAACATACTACCAAAATTATTGTTTCTATTTCAAAATGCTCCTGTAAAATTAGAAAAAAAAATTTTTTTTGATCAATTGAATAAGTTAGTATCATAATTTATATGACAGGAAAAAAAAGGCCAGAATCAAACTAAAATTGTTGCAAGATGCCACTGAAAGAGGAGGATTTGGCCTTTCTGACTGGACTTGTATTACAGAGCGGCTATTCTGACTTGGGTTAAAGACTGGATAAGTATTAAGAACAAAATAATATTAACATTAGAAGGATATAATCTACAGGCAGGGTGGCATGCTTTTTTGTGGCAAGACAAACAACAAATTCATGGATATTTCCAAAGGCATAAAATTACTCTACTAAATGTATGTAATAAAATCAAATGACAAATTTACGTTGAAATACCAACTTGGTTATCTACATTAGAAGCGTTAATGTACCCACATCTACTTTGTCGAGGGGAGGTCATTACATATGAGGATATATCAGATGAGAAGGGAGAGATAAAAATGAGACAGGAGTTGAAAGATTTGGGATTCGAGATAGAATGGTGGGCTTATTTGCAACTACAATCGAGGTATGGTAAAGATATGAAAGAATGGGGAATGAGTAGGTAGAAAACAGAATTAGATAAAATACTATTAGGAACAGATGAGAAATTGATTTAAAAATTTATAAAATGCTATTGGAATGCAAAATTGGAAGAGGAAAGAGTAAAAGAAACTATGTTGGCCTGGATGTAAGATTTTGGATATGGTGTAAATTTGGATAATTGGCAAATCTTATGGAATAGAAACAAAAAAATAACTTTGGCAGAAAATCTATTCAAAATGGTACATCCCACCAGCAAAATTGGCAAGAATGTATCCAAAATTATCCCTTAAATGTTGGAAATGTAATAAAGAAATTGGAACATATTATCTCGTATGGTGGAATTGTGAAAAAGCCCAAACATATTGGTTGAAAATTAGAAATTGGTTAGAAGAGATATGTAAAATTAAAATAGAATTTAGACCTGAAATCTTTCTACTGGGAATTAATGTGGAAAAATATAATAAAGAGATAATATACTTAATATATTATTACCACTGCTGCGAGGCTCGCCTTTGTCCAAAGATAGAAAGGTAATGATATGCCAGACGAGATGGAAATAATTAGGAAAATTTGATGTGCATTGAAATGGACAGAGTAACTCGAGAACTAAAAAATAAGACTGAATCTGATTACTACAAAATTTGGGAGAAGTTTTACCACTGGTTAAAAAAAGAAAAGAATAAATATATTAAAGATGACTAAAGTAAATTTGTATTTTTTGTTATATATAATTTGATGATATAAGATAAGCAGGTGTGTTGGGATGTATGCACCATGTTCATTGTTTTTAAATGTTTTTCCTTTTGTTTCATTAATAAAATTATTTTTTTTAAAAGTTTGAGTCATTTGGCTTCCTTCATTGTATGGGCCTCTCTACTCACAAGACAATAGTTCATAAATGACTTAGATGAGGGAATAGAAGGGGAACTTACCAAATTTGCAGATGATAACTAAGCTGACAGGAATAGTTAACACCCTAGAAGACAGGCTCAAGATCCAGATGGATCTTGAAAGACTTGAACACTGGGGCCTATCTAACAAGATGAAATTCAATGTAGACAAAAGTAAAGTCCCACACTTAGGCAAGAAAAACCAAAAGTACACATACAGAGTGGGTGAAACTAGGCTTAAGAGCAATAACTGTGAGAGGGATCTTGGATAACCAGCTAAATATGAGCCAGCAGTGTGTGGCAGCAGCCAAAAATGCCAATGCAATTCTAAGTGGCATTAACAGAGGGATACAATCAAAAACAAGTGAGGTACTGAGTGAGGCAGGGCTGATGTCACAGCAATATAGGGCACTGTGGAAATTCACTGAATTCATCCTGCTAGGGGGTCTTCTAGGACCTAAATCACCCTGAAGTGATGATGAAGATAGAGAGGACACTCCATAGATCATAAGGAGACCACAAACTCCTTGTTCGATCTGAAGGAAACTCTCAATCTAGCAGGAAGAAAAAGAGGGCCATTGCATGCCTGGCCGAAGTTGTGACAGCCCAAGTGATGATGAATGAATAAAGACTGAAGAATAGTGTGGCTGAACTGGGTGAGAATTTTCCAACTTCGATTGAGGAATTTGCCCACTTAATAGCTGGCCTGGGTGACAGTGGGACTACAAAAGAAAGGGGTGGATTTGTTTATCTTCCACACTCTAAGAATAGCAGCAAATAAGTATAGGAGCTGAAAATAGTTCCAGACAAGAAAAGTGACCTATTTGAAACAAATAAGTTTTAAAAAAGGAAAATGGAGTGGTTATCTTAATGACAATATTAATTGGATTTTACTGAATTAAAAAAACTTTTGGAATGTGAAATTTGGACCTTGGAACCCCAAAAGGAAAAAGATTTGGCTTTAAGCCAGGCTAAAAGGAGAAGAATAGGAGAGAAATAGAGCAACAGCAACATCTACTGAGTGGGGAAAAAAAACCTAGAGTGAAAATAAAGGAAAGTGAAATTAACGATTGACCTTGACTGGTTTGTTGAAAAAACATTGCTACAAGACTCAGACAAACTGTCTGCACCTGGAAATTGTTTATAGAAAACTGCAGAGAAAGAGAGTGGAAACATTGTGACTTTTAAACATTCTCTCTCTCTGAATGTACAGTGGAACCTTGGGTCATGAATGCTCCTGTTTGTGACCAAATCAAATCAGGTGGCAATTTGTCCATCCAATTTGTGGCCACAATTCAAAAATCAGGGGGTGAACAAAATTGCCACAGAAAGATTCCCTTATGATGGAAGCAGGAGTTCACCTTGGGGACAAAGGAAGAGTCCAACCACAAAGCTACCCTATTTGGGGTGGAAAATACAGAGGTCCTTCCTGATGGAAGGGCCACCAAGTCCAAAATCCATTGAGCCAAAGTGATGGACACCAGGAAGGCCACCTTGCACATTAGGAATTTCAGAGTGGTAGACCTCAGTGGTTCAAAGGGTATTCTGACCAAGGCTTCCAAACTGCAATTATGCATACACATCTTTTCAAAACAAGACTTATTTTATTGCAACACTGGAAATTATTTTCATTTCCAGTCACAGTTTAAATCTTAAACAGTTCCCCAAGATAAACACATAACTTTCAGTTCTATGAAGTGCTGCCAAAAACAGAAGTATCAAATGAACTGAAAAAGGAACCAACTGAAGTATTTTAAAAAATCAACTGAAGTACAAAGAGCTTCCAGAATGACTCTGAACTGATTGAACTGCTTTGTTTCCTGAAAAGATATCATCATCATGGCCTGAACTTTATACCTTATGGGAGGTGCAATCACCTCCCAGCCTTACTCCCGAGTCGCCCCTTTTGTTTTAGTTGCTCTCGCCTTCTAGCAGCTCTGTACATATGTGCACTGGAAACAGGCTCACTTGGGTCCTCTGCCTCACTGCTGCAAGACTCTGAAGGCTCCCAGATGGTCCTGGCCCCATATCTGCATTGGACGCAGGATTCTCATCCAAGTCCTCTCCAGACTCCCTTACCTGTCCCCGTTCTTCCCCATTGTCCGATTCTGTTGCCATCTGCACCGTCTGGCAGTGAACCATAACAAAGGCCACTTCAGTCAGCAAATGTAGTACCTTGGATAGATCCCATGGGGTGTATCACTAAATCACTGGAGGCTGGAAGTTTGTTGCACTCTTAATATACCTGCGGACAGTCAGACGCCAAGCCAGGAACTCCACCCCTCCCCAAGGAAAGGACTGAAGATAAGGCTGACACCTGATGCCGGATAGTGTTGGGGGATAGTCCCTTGTCCAGTCCCTCCTGGAGGAACTCCAGGCCACTGACACAGTTGCAGGATCCAACCTTGACCTGGAGCACCAGGCACAGAAGGCCTTCCAGGCTGTTCATATAATGCGATTGGTGGAAGGTTTCCTGGATGCCTGAATACTCTGTATCACCTTGGGGGAGTAATTGTCCCAGATCAGAAATCCCCATTCAAGTACCAGGCAGTCATCTGGAGCCACTGAGGGTCTGGGTGGACCAAGGCCCCATGGCTGAGGGAGACTCTGTCTGGTGGTATTCTCCAAGGACTGGTTACCGATAGGGTTACCAGATTGGCAAACCACGGCCATCTGGGCCAGTGAAGAGAAATAAACAGTAGCTCCGCTCTTTCCCCAAATAGTTTGCATATCAACTCCACATCCCTGAGGGATAAGGGGAAGGGGAGGGCAGGCATAGAGGATCCCCTGGGGCTATGGACTGCAAAGGACACCGATCCCCTCCACCTCCGGAACCGCAAACCTGGAAAAGAATCTCAGCAGTTGTGCATTGCCTTGAGAGGCGAACAGGTCAATAGCTGGTAGCCCAAAGCAATCCATCTGCTCCTGAAATAAATTTGGATGCAGACGCCACTCAGCATGGTCGATCGTGGCCTGTACACGAATGCTTGCACATTCGTCACTCCAGAAATATGTTCATCCCCGAGAGACAGATGATTCCTCTCCACCCAGAGGCAAAGTTGTTCTGCCTCTAGCATCAGGGGCCTGGAGTGGGTTCCCCCCTGATGATTTATTGATCACATTGTCTGTTAGGACCAGTACATGACTGTCCAACACAATGTCCTGGAACCAGCTCAGGGGCAGATGAACTGCCCTAAGTTCCAACCAATTTATGTTGTGATCCAGGTTGGCCAGTGACCACTGTCCCTCAACCATCCTGGACTGGAGATGGGCTCCCCAGCCAAAGAGACTGGCATCAGTTGTAAGGGTCAGATGGCTTGGTTCCTAAAATAGGCACCCTAAGGAAAGAGCCTGTGAAGTCCACCACTGGAAGGAACCCTGACCTTACAAGATCAGTTGCTCCTGCCTGCCCTTTGATAGGGTAGGAGGATCCACTGGAGGGCCCTGGCGTGCAAACGTGCCCAAGGCATGATGGAAATACAGGAAACCATCTTTTCCAGAAGCCGCGAGAGCAGGGCCAATGGCACCCTGTGTTCCTTCCTAATATGAGCTATCAAGTCCTTTAGGCTCAACTGGCACTCCTGGGAGAGGTAAACCTTTCATGCCAGAGTTTCTATCATTGCTCCAAAATGGAGCAAACGATTCATAAGTGAAAAGTGGCTCTTGGCTGCATTTATGGAGAAACCATGCTCCTGGATCATGAGCACCTGGATCATGACCTTCAAGTCCTCTGTTACCTGTGAGGTGAAGGAAGATTGGAACAGGATGTCACCAAGTATACAGGAAGAGCCCTGAGATGTGCTGCTAAGGCAATTAACAGTTTCATAAAGGTCCTAGGAGCTGATGATAGACCAAAGGGCAAGGCCCTGTTTGGAAATGTCAGCTGGGGTAATAGAAGTGGAGATATTGTCTGTGAGCTGGTAATATGGGAACATGCAGGTAGGCTTCCATCAAGTCTATAGATGTGAGGAAGTCCCTGATGCTCTCCAGAATAGACTGGAGTGACCGCATCTTAAACTGCCTGTATCTTAGAGGTTCAGCCATTTCAGATCCAGAATTGCCCTCTACCACCAACCCCCAAGGTCTTTGGAATGACAAAGAGGATGGAATAAAATCCCATCCCCTGTTGGTTCTCAGGAACTGGTTGGATCGCATGTATGTCCCACAGATGTTGAATACCAGTCTCCATGAGGACCTTCTTTGCTCTATCCCTGGAAATAGGGCAACAAATGAAAAACCTCAGGGATGTGGAGTTGAACCCTAGGAAAGGGCCTGACTGAACCATCTGTAGGACCCAGATATCTGTGATTACTTCCTCCCAAAGCCTGGCAAACAAGATCAGGTGACCCCCAATGGGAGGGTCAGCTGTGCAGTTACTTAGAGAACCTAAAGGAGCAACCTCCTCCCCTTCAAAAGGGCCATTTGGCTTGAAACTGCCTGTTTCTACCTGCCTGTTCTTGCTGTGGCTCTTGTCTGGGGATGAAGGGCCTCTGGGTACGTGAGAACCCTGCCCCTGCATTCATCATCCAAAAGGAGGGGTGATGAAAATATGATGCAGAGCGAAGTTCACCTCTTCTAGACCTTTCTCTTGTCTCTTGACTCTACCAAGACAGTGCCCAGGAGATTGCTGAAGAGCTTATCTCCTTCGAAGGGGGCTGAAGCCAGCTTCCATTTATGTCACATGTCTGCCTGCCACTAATGAAGTCATAGCAGGTGGCGTGACACCACGGAAGAGCCTATGGCCTTGGAGGAAAACCTGGCCACATTGAGGGTGGTGTTTGCTGAGAACTCCACTGCAGCCACCAGCTTGTTTATGTCCTGGTGCAATCTCATTTCACCTGCAATTCTCTCTTGCAATTGGCAAAGCCAGACTAGGGAGGCTCTGTTGAAAAATGAGGCCACCATGGAGGCTTTGACCACCCAGGACATGGCCTGATGGGTTGGGGGCAGTGTCTGTTCTGCACTCTTATCCTCTGCCTTTAGAGACTCTTTGGGATCACCAGGTATGGTTGAAGAAGATTGAAAAGCTGCCACAGGAGCATCCACCACTGATATCTGGAGCACCCCATTGAGCTCTGAGCCCACATTATAAAATCTCCTGTCCAATACCAATTTGGCTATCCATATTAGAAGCGTTAATGTACCCACATCTACTTCGTCAGGGGGAAGTTATTACGTATGAGGATATATTAGATGAGAAAGGAGAGTTAAAAACAAGGCAAGAGTTGAAGGATCTGGGATTAGAGATAGAATAGTGAGCTTACTTACAACTACAATTGTGATATAGTTATGATATGAAATAATGGGGAAATAGTAGGCAGAAAATAGAAAAAGATCTACAAAGTGTTACTGGAATGTAAACCAGAAGAAGAAAAGGTAAAATAAACAATGCTGGTCTGGATGAAGGATTTTGGATATAGCATAAATCTGAATGATTGGCAAACTTTGTCTGATAGAAATAAAAAAAAAAACTTTGGTGGTACCATATAAAGAAAACTTACATAAAATGTTTTATCGATGGCATATCCCACCATCAAAATTGGCAAAAATGTACCCAAAACTATCCTCCAAATGTTGGAATTGTAACAAAAAATTGAAACATATTATCGTCTATGGTGGAACTGTAAAAAAGCCCCCCAAAATTGGCAGAAAATCCAGAAATGGATAGAAGAAATATGTAAAATTAAAATAGAATTTAAACCTGAATTTTTTTATTGGGAATTAATGTGGGAGAATACAATAAAGATGTAGTATACTTAATAATCCATGTCACCACAGCTGCGAGTTTAGCTTATACACAAAGATGGAAAGGTAATGAAATGCCAGATAAGACATAAGTAATTAGGAAAATTTGGTTGAGTGCAGAAATGGATAAATTAACTCAAGAATTAAAAAATAAGACCGAATCTGATTACTATAAAATTTGGGATAAGTTTTACCACTGGTTGAAAAAAGGAGGGAACAAGAATATCAAAGATGACTAAAACTTATGTATATATGTAAATTTGTATTATTGTCTATTTTATTAATTAATGATGTAAGACAAGCAGGTGTATCAGGAAATATGCACCATGTTCATTGTTTTTAAATGTTTTTCTATTTTGTTTGCTTAATAAAATTTATTTTTTAAAAAATCTCCTGTCCAACGAAGATGGGTTGGGGCCTAACCAAGTGTAGCCCATTGCCTCTGGACCATGTCAGTAAACATCTTTGGGGAGGGAATGACCTCCATCTCCACGGTTTGCTCACAGAAGAGGGCTAGTTCAGTTGAACATTCAGCTGTCTCTGGAGCTGAAAACTCTGTCCCCTGATGGGTAGAATTTTTTGCTTTAAAAAGGAGAGACTTGAACAGGACTGGATGGAATAGCCCTGATATTATAGCTCCCAATAGTTGATCTGGTTGCAGACCTTCATCATCTCCTTCTTCTGATGGCATTGATTGGCTCTGCTGTGAAGGAACAGAAGAGTGGGCTCCTGGAAAGGCTGAAAATTCCTCTTGGAATTGAGGTGCCTGCCACAGGCTTAGGTCTAAGGAAAAGCCAGAGGTCACAGAAGGTGATCGTCTGGACTTTGTGGCCTGCGTAATAGTAAATTATAGCTCTCACCATAGTGGCTGGCATTAAGAAGTTCCACGACTTCTTATATGGATGAACCGTCACCATCTTTACGAACCTCTGCTTGGTCTTTTCACAGCCAACAAACAGACACTGCAGGTCCTGTCACCGCAAATGCTACAATGGTCCATTTTCATGGCTGCATACTCATACTGGCTAGTCCAGAAGCCAGGCAAGGAAATGGGCCATGCCAACACTCTTAGCAAATTACCTCTACCACAGACTGAGCCAGCTCCAGCTCCAGCTTGTAATATTCTGGTGATCCAGGACCTGCCGGAAGCACCCCTCCATGCAGGGGACATTGCAGCAGAAACCACCATGGACAAAATGCTTAGTCTCATTCTCAACTGGGTTTTAAGGGAATGGCTAGAGGCCTGGCTAGGCTCTGAGTTCCAGCACTGTGCTTCTCAGAAAAATGAACTGTCAGCCCACAAAGGATGTATGCTGTGAGGTAGCAGGGTCATCATTCCACCCAATCTTCATTCCAAGGTGCTGGATTCCCTACACAAGGGGCACCCAAGAATTGTTTGGATGAAGGCCCTGGGCAGGAGCTTATGGTGGCCACACCTGGACAAAGACATTGGGAATCAAGTAAGGAGTTGCCAGGCCTGCCAAGAAACCCAACCGGAGATGCCACAAGCACCTCTGGGAGACCATGCATGCCCCATGGACTCACATGCATATTGACTTTGCAGGTCCTTTCCAGGGGCAAGTGTTCCTGATAGTAGTGGACAGTTATTCCAAGTGGTGGGAAGTGACACTAGTCTGTTCTGAATCAACCCTGTTACCAGCAAGAAAATATCAAATAAATGCAGCAACTCAAACCTTCTCAGCTTTAATCTACAAATAACTTTTTTGAAGATAAAAGATGGCTTGCAGCCAATTAGTCCAACCAGAAAAGCCTTGACAGAATTCTTCAGATAAGCTGGAATCTCCACACAATGCTAAGTCCTTAGAAAATTTTTACCTTTTGCAAAGGCAAAAACCTTTTAAAACCAGGCTTATATTCCCTGGAGGGAGGGACCATTATGTTGCATCCTTACTCCCGAGTCGCCTGTGCTGCTCCAGCTGTTCTCTTCTACAAATCATCCTGCGCTCATGCACACTTGGCACAGGCTCCTTGGGAACCTCCTCATCACTGCTGCCAGCTCCCACAATCCCTGAAAGCAGCAGTCCTGATGGTTCCAGACCCTCAACCTAGTCCTTGTTCTCCTCCACCATCAGCACCTGCTGTTGGCTAACCATAACACAGTCTCATCAATGACAATGACCAGAGTCATCCGAGAGTTGCACTGGCTGTTCACCACACATGGTCTGCCAGATATGATCATGTCCAACAATGGGGCACAATTCATGGCAGAAGAGTTTCAGTCATTCACAACACCAACATGATTTGGCATGTAACATTTGCTCCATTCCACCCCATGACCAACTGTCAGGCTGAATGAATGGTCAGGACCACAAAGGAGGCACTCAAGCGGATGATGACTGGGGACTGGAATCACTACCTGGTGAATTTTGTCCTGTGTCAACACATGACAACAAAAGGTCGCAGCCCCGCTGAGCTGAGGTGCGGCTGCCGACTCACAACAAAGCTCGACCAACTTCACCCAGATGGAGTAGCAGTGAAGATGGCTCAGCCTAACTTCCCCAGGAACTTACAGCCAGATGACTTGATCTGGACCATGAACTATGGAAGTGGGGCACCTTGGGTGGCAGCTAGAGTAACTAAGGTAACAAGCCCCTTGTCATACGAGATTACTCTGAGAAATGATCATACAATCAGATGCCACATTGATCAGTTATGGGGTCAGTAGGCCGGGCCAGTCCTGGATAATGATCCCGAGGCTTTATCAGACCCACTAGAGAACTGTTTTCATCCGAGTTTGCCCACAGCACCTATGGCCACCTGAGGAGAAACAGAGGTACCTAGGGCCATAGAGCTGTTACCTTGTGTGGGTGACCAAAATGGCAACCAAGACTCTGTCCAATTGGAGATGGAAAATACTCCACTTAAACAGGACTCTCCAATAATGTTGCAGCAGTCCACCAGGATCCATGGGCTCCCAGCCTATCTCAAAGACTATAAATATTGAACAGGCTGAGGATGAGAACTATCCTAGGGGGGAGGGATGTTATATATTGAGTATATAAAGTTGTGTTAAACCCTGCTAGAGTGAGACTAATCTTTAGATGACCCTAGCTGTTAACTCCAACTGCTTTGGAAGGAAAATTAGAACATTCATATTTGAGTGGGCTTTTTGGCCCTGTGGGCCCAGAGTGTAAAATTACAGACTTTTGCATACTGTTTCTCAGTTCCAGTTTAGAGTCAATAAATGTTGTTGTACTATGCTGGCCTGTTCCCTGCCTACTGAGGCCCCCTACACAATGCATGCCTCACTAGTTGCTTGGCAATTTATTTACTCCATCTGTATTTATATATTCTTCAAACTTTTTTAAAAAATGGCTGACTTGCCGCAAACAAAACAGCATCCTCCAGAAAAATCATTTATTATTTTATTTATATTCCATCATTATTTTTATAATTAATTCAAAGCAGCAAGCATTCCAAACATCCCTCCTCCTATTTTCCTCACCAAGTCCTGTGAGGTAGGCTGGGTTGAGAGAGGGAATGACTGACCCCAAATCAGCCAGTCAGTTGTTAACTCACTAAGCCATTTCTGAACTTTTCTGCTAGGTGAAAAAGAGTGTCAGAGTATTTTCATGAACTAGAATAGAGCTTGGTAACAAGATCAGCCAGTGAATAGGCATAGCAACTAAGTCAGCCAATGAGAACTCTTTTGGAAACTGAAACTAGAATTAGCCTAGGCTGGAAATTGAAACTAAAAGTAACCTAGGCATGGCTTTATGTTAAGCTCTGCAACTCTGCAGCTGTGTTAAGCTCCGCAGTTCTGAAGCGATGTTGAGCTCTGAGTCTGTCTATTGAAGATGAAACTAACTTGCCTGCTTGCTGAAGACTGGAGCTCTGCTCTGAACTTGCAACATGTTTCTGTTTGAGTTTGTTCCACATGGGAGAAATCTACAACTGGTTTGTAAAATCTACTTATGTTTATAAAGATGTTAAATGAAGCTTCAGCCATCTGTGTTTATTTTTCTGGCGCTGAATTAACACTGCAAAAACTCTCAATAGATTACCCATAATAATAAGGAAGCCTCAATCAAAAAAGACTTTGGTGGAAAAAACAAATCTTGTCATGTTGCCAACTTCAAAAGCCGATACAAAAATTTATGCCACCAGATAAAGACTGAATGCACCAATTATCACATTAAACAAGAGGAAAACCTTCTACGCATCAATTCCACTCTCACTTTCTACAATTTTGTAAACAACAAACTAAAAGACTCAAGGTCCATCCCACCCCTGAAAGGACCTAATGGTAAAGACTGCAATGATGACACCATTAAAACCAACCTCTTTAACACATTCTTTGGCTCAGTATTTGTAAACAGCAATGGATCATGCCCAGTATTTCCTAGTCAAACCACAGACAACTACAATGATCTAATACATATCGAATTTACAATAAACAGTGTTGAAAAAGTACTGTGCAGTCTAAAACCATCTCTATCTATTGGACCAGATGGAATATGTGCCTACTTCTTCAAAATGCTATCCACTGCCATAGCTGAACCTCTAAGCATAATCTTTGGAAAATCTTTCAGGACCAGCTCCTTGCCAAAACTATGGTCACAAGCCATGGTCATCCCCATCTTCAAAAAGGGAGATCCCAGCCTAGTTGAAAATTACAGACCAATCTCTTTATGCTGCATCACCTGTAAAGTCATGGAATCAATTATTAACCAATCCATTATCCTCCACTTAGAGACAAACAACCTACTTTCTAATAAACGATTTGGTTTCAGAAAAAAACTATCCTGTAATCTGCAACTCTTACACTGCAAAAACATATGAACTACACAACCCGATCAGGGCAAAGCAATAGACGCAATCTACATAGACTTTTGTAAAGACTGTGATTCAGTGCAACATGACAAACTACTCCTAAATCTAAACTCTTATGGTATCTCTGGACACCTGCATAACTGGATAGAAGCATACCTGTCAAACAGACAACAAATGGTCAAAATTGGGAGTGTCCTATCAAATTCTGTACCTGTCAACAGTGGTGACCCCCAAGGCAGAGTTCTAGGACCAACTCTCTTCATACTCTACCTAAATGACCTTTGTGATCATATGAAGAGGAACTGCATTCTCTTCACTGATGATGTAAAGCTATTCAACACTAAAGACAATACTGCTACCCTTCAAAAAGACCTCAACTATGTATCAGAATGGTCAAACAAATGTCAACTTCAAATCTCAATTAAATAAATGTTCTGTCTTACATATTGACAAAAAAAATCAGAAAATAAAATACAGGCTGAATAGTCAAGACCTTGTTGATGATCCAAACTCTGTCAAGGATCTTGAAGTACTCATCACTAATGATCTAAGTGCTAGAGCCCACTGTAACTACATAGCCAAAAAGGCATTAAGAGTTGTTAACCTAATACCTGGCAATATTACACTACTAACTAGAGCATGCAAACATTTGCTAGACCAATACTCAAATACAGCTCATCAGTCTGGAACCCACATTACATATCTGATATTAACACAGTTGAGAAAGTCCAGAAATATTTCACAAGAAGAGTTCTCCACTCCTCTACTCGTTGAAGAATACCTTATGCCACCAGACTTGAAATTCCAGACCTAGAAAACCTAGAACTATGCTGCCTTCAGTCCGATCTAAGTATAGTATATAAAATCATACATTGCAATGTCCTACTTGTCAATGAATACTTCAGCTTCAACCATAACAATACAAGAGCAAACAATAGATACAAACTCAAGTTAAACTGCACCAAACTTCAGTAACTGAGTGGTCAATGTCTGGCATTCTCTACCTGACTCTCTGGTTTCTTCCCCAAACCCCAAAAACTTTAACCTTAGACTTTCTACTATTCACCTCACCCCTTTCCTAAGAGGTCTGTAGGGGACGTGCATAAGCACACCAACGTGCCTACTGTCCCTGTCCTATTGTTTCTTTTATTTTTCTTAAATGTATCCATGTATTCATAACTATGTTTTTACTTATACCTATTATCTTGTAAGCAATTGACAAATAAAAAATGAGGAGGAGGAGGATGGGCCCAGAATGGCCGGAGAAAAGACTGAATTGTAATTAAAGCTGAGAGACTGCCTGTTTTAAAAGTAAGAAACAAGGCAAGAGGCTTTGCAGGATGGCTGAAAAAATTAAAGAGCTCTCTACCTAATTTGGGTCAGAAGAATTTGGGCTGCAAAGATGGAATATTTTCTAAAGGCAAAAGAGCTTTGGAATATTGTTGAAAATCCACCCCAGGCACCATTGAATGCTGCAGATCAGATGCTGCATGATAGAGCATTTGTTATATCATCTTAAGTTTAGAAGATGATCAGTTTATCAATGTAGCTTATTTAAAGACTGCAAAGGAAGTCTGGGATAAATTGAGGACTGTTCATGTGAGTGTATCTGCATGCAACATTGTACAATTATCAAGAAAGTTATATAGAGCTTGTTTGTAGCCAGGAAATTCAGTAGAACAGCATTTTGTTCATATGCAAACTTTGTTTATGGAATTAGATCAATGTGGGATGAGGATTCCTGAATCTCAGAAAGTGCTCTTAATTTTGAACAGCCTAGATGAAACTTGGGACATTGTTTCTGCAGTGTTTGAATACAAACCAGAGCAGGAATTGAATCTGGAAGCTCTGAAAGCATGTCTGATAGTTGAAGAGCAGAAGCGCCATTATAGAAAAAGCCTCAAGGAGAAGAAATTCCTGAGGAGGAGGCTCAAGGAGAAGAATGGAAAATTCCACAGACTGGCTGTCTCCAGAGAAGAGAAGAGCAGCAGGGGATATCTGATTACAACCCAGCAACAGAGACAATCTCACTTAAAGACAGACTGTTTATTGCAAGACAGAAGAAATTTGCAAGGACAGGTTGATGGACAGATTGATGTTGCAAAAGCATGCAATAATAATGGAAGAGATCAATGGCTTATTGATAGTGGGGCCAGCCAAATGATTATTAATAATGCCAAATTGTTTTACAGGATGGATGCAGCTGCTGGAGACACAGTAGCCTTGGCAAATGGCAAGAAGGCCAAAGTCATTGGAAGAGGCAGTGTGCAAATTCCATATTTGGAAACAAGATTTAATAATGTTTTATGTGTGCCAGAAATGGAACATAATTTGCTGAGTGTCTCTAGTGTAGACAAGCAAGGATTTGAGACCACATTTGTAAATGGGCAGTGTCTTATAAAGAAAAATGGGATTGTAAATGGGCACTGTCTTATAAAGAAAAAGGGCATAAAGCATGATAACCTTTATATATTACAGGGACAAAAAGTTCAGTGTGCACAAACATTGGCAATGTTGCAAAACATGATTCATATGTTCATCTTTTGCACAGAAAACTTGGTCAAACCAACTTTAAAGTTGTTCAAAAGATGAACCAGTATGCAGAAGGATTGCATGTAAAGGGATGTAAGGCTTATTTGGATTGTGCAATATGCAAAACATCGAAGTCCAAGGCATTCCCAGTAAGCAAGAGTAGCACCAGGCAGACAACAAGAGCTCTAGAACTGGTACATGCAGATTTGGTGGGCCCAAAGCAAGCCAGTTTGGGAGGAGTTAAGTATGCGCTGGTCATTGTAGATGACTATAGCAGGTTTGGGCTCTGCTATTTACTAAAGAGTAAAACAGAGGTGCTACAGAAATTTAAGCAATGGGTAAGTTTTGTAGAAAAAAGGTATAAACAACAAGTATGTTAGCAGCAAACTGACAGAGGTTCAGAATTCATATCAACAAATTTTCAACAGTGGTTAGCATAGTTAGGAATAAAACACAGACACACAAATCCTTACACAGCAGCTGAGAATGATGTTGCTAAGAGACAGAATGGAATCTTGCAAACCATGAAGAACTCACTGCTAGAGGATTCTGATCTAAGCAAGTCATATTGGGGTGTAGCCATATTGACTGCTAATTATTTAGTTAATAGGTTGTGGAATTTCTCCATTAATGATACTCCATATGCAGTGCTATATGGGAGAAAACCATCTCTAGCACATGTAAGGGAAGCAATGTGTGGGTGCATATTCTAAAGCAATTAGAAGAAAGGGGCAACCAAAGGCTAGAAAGCTCAGGTTTGTGGGCTATGAGCCAGACTCAAAAAGTAATTGCTTTAGCAATGGGAGCAAAGGAATAGTATTTTCAAGGTCTGCAAAGTTTGCAGAATGAAATTGGAACAGAATTAATGCAAATTTGTGGAATTATTCACTTAGTGATGGTGATTCACTTAGTGACAGTAACTCACTTAGTGATGGTAACTCGCTTAATTATGGTGTCAACATTCAGGGAGGAGAAACTGAACAAGATATGAAGCAAGAGAGGGTTGACACACAAGAGCAGTCAGTGCCACACAGGTCAGAGCGATGGAACAAGGGGATTCCACCTGACAGGTATTCTGCTAGCGAAGTTGAAGCGTATAATGTATGGTATGAGCCAAGGAATTACAAAGAAGTATTGGCATTACCTAAAATTAAACAAGTAAAGTGGAAAGAAGCCATGGACAAGGAAATGAAATCCATGGGAGAACATGAAGTGTTCACATCTATGATTTTGCCACAGGGTAGCAAAGCTGTAGGATGCAAGTGGGTATACAAGAAAAAGGTACTACCCAATAATGAAGTACAATATAAAGCAAGGTTAGTGGCACAGGGGTTTTCACAGTTGAAAATGTGCACTATGATGAGGTATTTGCACCTATTGAAGATGAACCTAACTTGCTTGCTTGTTGAAGACTGGAGCTCTGCTCTGAACTTGCAACATGTTTCTGTTTGAGTTTGCTCCATGTTGGAGAAATCTACAACTGGTTTGTAAAATCTACTTATGTTATAAAGATGTTAAATGAAGCATCAACCATCTGTGTTTATTTTTCTGGCACTGAATTACTACATAGAGTCCCTTTCAGCTGTTCCAAGAAGGTCCCATACCTATCAGTACTATTTGGGTGAACCTGAGGGTACAGATAAACCTCCAAATGGCCTCAATCAATTATTCGTAGAGAGAGTGTTTCAAGAGATCATAGGACTTCAAGGAATATAAATTCTTTCATCTTCACCATTCAGTCAGAACTGAAGAGGCTACTTGGATTAGAAGCAAAATGTCTTCAAGGAAAAACAAAGTCCAGTTGCCTTTTGAATAAGCACTTTTGGACAACCATAACACCAGGAGTGGGATTCTACCAGTTCGCACCTATTCGCTAGAAGCAGTTGTTAACATTCTAAGCAGTTTGGAGAACCAGTTGTTAGAAGAAATTACTGACCTAATCCTGTAAGGAAGGCAGGAAGGAAACATTCTGGTGTTGCTTACAGAAACTGCCTCTCTGTTAATCCTTATTATTACATTCTTGGCAGGCCTAGACTTCCTGTCTCAGACACTTGTCTGGAATTTTTTTCCCCTCCTTTGCTGGTACTTTGTTTGTGTGGAGTGACCATTTAAAGTTACAATGGCACTGAAAAAAGTGACTGATGACCATTTTTCACACTTACGACTGTTGCAGCATCCCCACAGTCATGAGAGACCAGGCAAGGAGATGCGTGCCTCGATGTGAGTGATATAGAGTTGACCATACCCAGCCAATAACATGACCACCAAGCCATGTCCACCCAGTCACATGACCACTAAGCCACACCCACCACTTAAGCCACACCCACAGAACCGGTTGTTAAAATTTTTGAATCCCACCCCTGCATAACCCCATAGAGAAATAAACAAATACAGGTACAGTGTTGCAGTTGAAGTCCTCGCAGTTTGTGCATCTGGTGCAACATACCAAATGGGCGGAGCTAGAGTTGTGCCCCTTCCTCTCTGTGGTAGCCCCTCAAATATTAGAAAACTGATATCCCCTGGTCCTTCTCTTCACTAGACTAGCCAAGCCCAGTTCCTGTAACTGTTCTTCATATGTTTTAGTTGCCAGTCTCCTAATCATCCTGGGTGCTCTTCTCTGCACATTTTCTAGTCTTTTTTATAGTGTGGTGACCAAAACTGGGTGCGGTATTCTAGGTGGGGTCTTACTAAGGTTTTATGGAGCGGTATTAGTACCTCACTTGATGTTTTTTTAAAAGTTTTATTTGTTTTATTTATACAACATGTAAAAATTCAATTTCAATCAAACGGTGTCTGGGTACAATTATTTTTAAGAAATCACAATCAAAATGTTTACAATAGTATTTATCACAATAATATTAATTCTATAATAATGATAATATTTTACTTATCTACTTTAACAAATCTCCTTTATAACATCTCCATATTTCTAGCTTCTGTTTTTATTATCTAACCATTGGTAAAATAAGTCCCATATCAAGAAATATTCAGTTTCTTCTTTTTCCTTAATTGTAAGCATTAATCTATCCATTTCTGCACATTCTAATATATTTATTTATTTAATTTTATTGCACATTTTCCAACATTTACACCACATTTCCAATCTTTACAGGGTTTCAGTATTGGTATCACTCATAGTTACTTATTAGTATTTTCATTTTTTTCCTTTCCTCTTACATACTATACTTTATAGTAATATTCATGTATGTATGTATGTATGTATGTATGTATGTATGTATGGCATTCAGCTTTGTTCGGGTATTTTCCCACGTCATTGTAGTTGTGCTTTTAAAGTTGTAGCAACGTTTCGGCAGAATCTCATCTGCCATCATCAGGCTTCTGATTGTGTCCATCTGACACAATCAGATGGACACAATCA
>NW_020769326.1:3250630-3269746 GCF_900518735.1 Pseudonaja textilis
TGATTGTGTCCATCTGATTGTGTCAGATGGACACAATCAGAAGCCTGATGATGGCAGATGAGATTCTGCCGAAACGTTGCTACAATTTTAAAAGCACAACTACAATGACGTGGGAAAATACCCGAACAAAGCTGAATGCCATACATGTAAGTACCTGCGAAAACTTAAGAATATATATATGTATGTATGTATGTATGTATGTATGCATATATATATATACTTCATCGTTAATCTGTCCACCTCTGCACATTCAAGCACCTTTTTTTAATCACCATGTCTTCTGTGAGAATGTTGTCCAGTTTCCAATTTTGTGCAAAGATGATCCTAGCTGCTGTGATTATGTGAAGTATGATATATTGGGTTTTCTTATTTAATTTGCCTTTTATTGTGCCTAATAAAAATAATTCTGGTTTCAACTCAATTCTTTTGTTTCATAATTTCCTCAGGCCATTTCTTTACTTTATCCCAATAGCTTCTGTGCATGTCTATCACATGTGAAAAAATGTTCTTTGTTTATGCTTGCATCTCCAGCATTCCACCGATTTGTTTGGATATATTTTCACTAATCTTGCTGGAGATAGATGCCAGTGATAAAACATTTTATATTGGTTTTCTTTGTATGTTACCAACATTGTTAGCTTATAATTTTGCTTCCACAATTTTTCCCACAATTTTAGTATTCTAGTTCAATATTGTAGCTGAATTTTTTTGCTCAAATTATCATAGTTTCCTTGAAGGCTTCTTCCAATTTGAATCTCAAAAGATAGTTGTATGCTTTGGTTATCATTTTTTCCTCCGTTCCTTGTAATATTTTATCAAGCTCTTCTTGCTCTGTATAGAAACCATATTGTTCCAAATCTTTTTTTATATCTCACCGAGATTTGAATGTATGTCCACCAATCTATCTCTATTCCTTGGGAGTTCAGTTCTTGTTTTGACTTTAGTTTCCCTAGGTCATCTAGTGACTCTTTGTACCTCATTATCTCGTTTAGATCTAATAGGTTGGGGTATATCACTGTCTCCATAGTGGACAGCAAAGTTGGTATTTTAATATAATTGGTTCTCTTAATTTTCTCCCACACATGTAAAAGAGCATCTCTGACTAGATGTTTCTGGAAGTATGTATGAATAGAATAAATCAATCTAATATTTTTTTTATTACACTCTCATCTGTAAGGATCTCATTGCTTTTCCATTGTCGTGCAAATACAATGCTGTGGATGTGGCTTGGTGGGCATGACTTGATGATCATGTGACTGGGTAGGTGTGGCTTGGTGCTCATGTGAATGGATGGGCATGGCTGGGTAGTCATGTGATTGGGTGGGCATGGCCAACTTTACATCACTCATGTTGAGGGGTGTCTTGCCTCACCCCACTTGCCTGACCTCCCGAGTTCTTCTGGTCTTTGTCTATTAATTTGTCTATTACAGTGTCTGGTTGATTATCTAATGCCTGCCTGTCCTTCTGGATCCAGAACTCCCACAGATTCTTAGCTCTATTATTCTCCATGATTTTCTGTGGGAACTCCTTTTTCCTGGGATTATGCAGCTGCCTTTCTTCCCCAGAAAAAGCCATATTTTATTTAAAGATTTGCAGACAAATGTATTCCTGTCCACCATAGCAAAGCACAGTCATACGCTGATAATTTTTCTGCTTTTTCAAGAGAGGTGGACGCATTTCTAAACAAAATACTGGCTGCAGATAGCTCTCTTTATTGAGAGTTCCCTCGCCTCTATTGAGAGAGGGCTACTCAATTTTAATATAGATGGTCTCTTTGACCCTTCTTTTAAACCAGTGGTTCTCTCTGTCCAGAGAGTGGACTTTGCAGTCTTCAAAGGAGTTTAACAAAATTAAAGGTTTTTTTGTATTTATTTCTCTAATTTTTGGCTCCCTTTTCGTTTTAATTTTTTATTGATTTTCTATTAAATACATTTCTTAGTGCTTAATAAACATTGTGTTGTCTGGGTATTTAGTTTGCTAAACAATACAAATTTACATTATTAATCTCAACCCCTTTTTTCCAACCATTGATTAAATAAATTCCATGTTTGATAATATTCTACCTCTTCTTTCTGTGTAATCTATCCATTTCTGCGCAATCTAGTATTTTCCTGAGTATCTCTTCATCTCGCAGTATATCTTCATGTTTCAGTATTGTGTGAATATAATCCTCACTGCTGTTAAGACATGTAATATTAAATAGAGATTGGACTGCCATTTGTCAGAAATGGTGTAGGGTCTCCTGCTTGGGGGGAGGGTTGGACTACATGATCTACAAGGCCCCTTCCAAATCTGATTATCTATTATCTTTAATAAATTGTTGACATACTTTTCTTATCAATTTTTTCTGATACATATCTACTAAAAACAGTTCAGGTTTAAAATCTACATGTTTACCTATTGTCTTTTCTAGCCACCTGTGTAACTTTGCCCAATTTTTTTTGCTTTGACACATGTCCACCACATATGATAAAATGTGCCCAATTTTTGTTACATTTCCAGTGTTTGCTAGACATATTTTTAGCTAACCTAGCAGGTGGTAAATGCCATCTATAAAACATTTTATATAACTTTTCTTTATAAGAGGTTGCCCTTGTTAATTTATAGTTCCTTTCCCATAGGTTTTTCCGTTTCTCTAATTCTATGTTATAGCCAAAAAAAATTCCCATTGAACCATTGTGTCTTTTATTTGTTCATTTTCCATTTTCAATCAGTAAGAAATTATATACCTTCTTACTTAGTTTTTCATCACAGTTCAATAGTATTTGATCAAAAAGTGTTTGTCCTTTATAAACCATATTTTTTCATGCTTGAATCATATCTAGACTGCTCTTTTTTTCCATTCAGTCATTTATCTTAAATACAGATTTCTCCAATATCTATTCCCATAGATATAAAAAGCAAAGGAGAGAGGAAAGATAAAAAAAAAAAATTGAACAAATTTTATTAATTTTCAAAAACAATACACAGACAAACAAAACATAAAACATAAGAACATAGAACATCTTTTCTAAGAACTGCTTAACAAAACAAATAAAACATCTTATTTAAGTACAACATAATTCCAAATTATCACATTTCCATACAAACACAATTTAATATGCATCTTATGTATTCAACTTCATATCTTATTACTCTTTTTCCAACTTCTCACTGTTTCTTCCTTTACTTCTGTTCAATTTTATTCATTAAACTTATACTTTCGTCTTTCATATTACTATATTTCATATTCTTATTGTTTCATATGTTCTTTTTTTTTCTACAAATTTTATTAATTTTCAAAAGACCAACAAAACATAAAACATAGAAACATAAAACCTCCTTTCTGAAAGCTACTTATAGGTTTTGAGAAAGCAAATGAACATTGTTTTATACAACATAGTTCCAAATTATACATATCTTTTCCAAATTTCTCATTGTTTCTCCCTTTAGTGATATTCCTCCTAGGTTTTATTAATTCTCAGTCGAACATAAATACCCAAAACACAAAACATAAACATCCTTTTGGAAAGTGGCTTAACCCCGGGTTACATCTTTTTTTTAACAGACCTAAATCAAATTCATGCTCACCTTATATACCATTACTTATCTTATTTACCATTCTATATTTTCTATATAGCTTCTCCCCTCTTTTCACTCTTTTAATTATATTTTGTTTATTTAATCTTAATTTGGATCATTATACTTATATCTTTTGTCCGTTCTTTTTCAATTATTCATTTATCTCTTCTCTTTAACAGAAGACTTCCGGTTGCAAAGATTTGGTGGCGGCAGGAATCCGCAACTCTGTGGGTCCCTGCTGCGCTCGTTGCTAAAGTACCCCCGATCCGATTGGATTTGGGGGTTGTCGTTACCCCGGAGAGGTAACAGAAGACAGAGGAGATCCGGATAGGGGTCTGGGAATATCGCAACCCCTTTCCCCAGCCAGCTAGACTCCTTTTCCCAGAGGCGGTGGAGCGGCGGTCAGTAATGGCCGCCACAAAGAAATCTACAACCAGACAAGATTTGTGCAGGAAGAAGAACTAGAAAGTGAAAGTTTGTTGGATGAACCGGGACATTAAGACTCATTTAAATACCCTGGAAATCTGACTTTTTCAATGATACATTGTTTCCAAAGGAGGCTGTCAAGCGGCGAATGAAAGTTCTAAAAGGGAAAGTTCACTCTCCTTCCTTACGGAGATAGCAAATGGACATTGAAAAACCTGCTTTTCTACAGAATGTAAAAACCAAAAGCTCTTTGTTATAAGTGGGAAGGGAGAGGACTAAAAAATTTTTTTTTATTAAGACCTTGTTGGAGGAGACGCCTTGAACATTATAAGATCAGAAACTAATTGTAATAAGGCTTTAAAATACATTTTGAGACTTGTGATTGATGCTGCCCCAGGAGGAGAAAGTACAAAGGGAAGAAGATGAAATATTTCGTGTCTGTTTGGATTGCTTGATGACTTTGGGACGTTTGGAAATTATTCTAAAAGAAATATGGCATTATCTGTGGATGAATTAAAAATGGAATTTGAAAAATTAAAGGAAGAAGAGCAAGAAGGCAAGGGCTCTCTGGGAGCTGTTTTTTATTTTTTAGAAATGGCAATTTCTACCTACCAGCAAATACAACAACAAGAGGTTTGGGAGGAAGAGGAAGAAGAAGAAGGAGGAGGAGGAGGAGGAGGAGGAGGAGGAGGAGAAGCCATCTTTAATGGACAAAAAGTTTTAATTAAGAAAGAAAATAAGAGGGGAAGGAAAATGGAGAATTCAAGTTCTAAAAAAACAACCAAGAAAGAGAAAAATAAGGTGAAAAATCGATATAGTGTCAGAAAGCAACAGAAAAGAGGAATACAACAGAGAAGGGAAGCTAAAAAGGCAAAGGTTAGGAGATGGGGGGGGGTAAAAAGGCCAGATCGGAGTAGAAAGGAGGGGAAAATGGGGAAAAAAGCCACAAAGGCTTGAAACAAGATGCAAAAAAAAGATCTTTTTCAGAGATAAAGGGTAATGTACAATTAAAAAAAAAGATTCTGAAAAAGTATACAAGATAGTATTGTAGTATTTGTATTTGAAATAGTAAATTGGAATATTATAAGATTTAAAAATATTTAAACATTAAAATGCTTAATAATGATAGACTTTAACATTTAATAAAATATAGGGGAATGTGTAAAACGTTTAAGGTTTGGTTATAGAGTTTAATTTGCTATTGTATAAATGTTATTATAAATCTATTACTTTATTTTCCTATTTTAAAATAATGTATTAAGCAGAATTAGAATGGAAATTATATACTTAACTATATTATAAACTTATTATATTATAAACTCATTCTACATGTAACATGTAGAATGTACTAAGCAGAATCAGAATGGAAATTATGTATTATTTAAAGTGTCAAATTTAGGGGAAAGATAGAAAGGCGTCATACTTCAATTAGTGATTACAGGGGAAATTTTCCGTTAGAGGGAAGATAATTATAATGTTCAGTGCTGGTATGTAGAAAATTATCTGGAATTCCATGTATAGCATATGAGAGAAAGCAAATTTTAGATGGAGCTGAAAGAACCACCTATCTAGAAACCACTTAGATCCATTCCTTCAATATGTTAGATGTGAAACCCTGGAGGCCATCTTTTTCTCTGGATCTTCAGGGCTGTCACATTTAGTTCTGTGGGAAAATGGGAGGGAGGGTTGCATGGAGTTGGTGGAGATATATAGCCATAACAACATTCTTTTCTCTGAGAGTCAAGGACAATCAGTCTGATCTGAAGAGGTGTGACTGGGAAACATCTCCAGTTGGGACAGTGGACTGATGGACATGTGGGTGAAGGGGAAGGGACTTTGACTTTCCTTTGGGTGGGGGAAAACCCGAGAGCTTTCAGATTCAGGTTTCCCCAGATGTTTCAGTATGACATCTCTAATAAAATGGAACTTTGAGGAACTGCTGGCCTTGGAATCTTACTTGGTTAGGGATGTTACTTGGAACCCTGACAATATATTTGTACTTATTCAATCACATTTTTGTAATATTATTATTTTAAGTCATTCACACTTCATCTTTTGTGTTATTGGGTGGGGGGGAGATGAGGCTTACCTTGACTGAATTTAATCATGGTTTTAGTTAAATCTAATTGAATTATGATAAATAATCCTGAAATTTTATACATGCTGATTTGTATGTACACTTAGCTAAGTGAAGTCAACATTAAGAATTTAGTTTTGAACATTTACTTTAATTCTCAGTGATGTAGAACAGGACTAATCAAGCCACTAATTCACTGGTAGCCTGCAAAACAGTTTTATCAAGATCTTGCCAAATTGAAATTAAGATATGGAGGAAATGTGGCTCACATGTTCATTTCTATTTATTTATTAATTTTTGAACATATATCTCATTCTTAAACTAATAAGATGTTCATATTTACTTACATGTCTGTAAAACAGAGATACTTCCTGCCCTAAGTTTGTGGTCTCAAAAGTCATGTCATCAAAGGGAAAACAAGGCGAGCAAAGCAAAAGAAATATGTAGAGGGCAATTATTGATTCTTAATACTTCCTTTCCCCAAAAAATATTATATATATTTTATAAGAAATCTGGATGGCTCCTAGTCAAATAGTTTTAAAAAACATAAACACAACATTAAAATTAGAAAAATCAAACACAGTAGCCAAAGGCAAGTGAAGCTTCTGATATGCAGTCATCTCATCATATCCTAGTGCTTGGGGGTGGGGGTGGGGAATGCCAGGTGTTTTGTGCTTTATGAAAAGTTAGAAGAGTGGCAGCCTGCCAAACCTCAGGGTATTCCATAGGGCAGGGTGATCATGGAAAAGGCCTGCTTCCTAATTCCCATCAGATAGCAATATTTAAGGGAAAAGATTAGGAGCATGCCCACTTAACCTGATAGAATGGTTAGATGTCCTTAGGCAAAGGCAGTCATATAGAAAACCTAGCCATGTGGCCATGAGCCATGTAGGGCTTTAAAAGTGAAGACCAGCATCTTCAATTGCACCTGAAAAGAGGCTGGAAGTCATTGCAGCTTGTGCAACACAGGTGTTAATGGGCAAGCGTAGGGAACTGATCACTGTGGTATGCTATGTTTTAGACCAGTTGAAGTTTCCAGGTGCTCTTCAAAGACCGTGCATGTAGAGTATATTGCAATTATCTGAACAGGAGGTGACCAAGCCATGATTGATTATAAGCAAGGCCTCTCAGTCCAGGAAGGAGAGCAATTGGTGCACTATATGGATCTGTGCAAAGGCCCTCTTAGTCATGACCACCATTCTTCCGTGAGCAGAAATCATGTGTCCCAAATTTACACCAGCTTAATCTGGGGAAGTGCCACTGTATCCAGAGTCAAATATGAAAATCATTTGGGACTTAGGGGAGGGACAGAAACTCATAGTCACTCTGTCTTGCCAAAGTTGAATCAAAGCCAGTTACACCCCATCCAGACCCTTACAGCCTCCAGGCATTCAGCCAGCACTGTCACAGCCTCACCTGTCCAACTAGAGATGGTGATATATCATTGGGTATTATCAGTATACTGATGATACCAGACCCCATATTGACAACTGACCTCCACTAGAGGCTTCATGTAGATGTTAAAAAGGAGTGGTGAAATGCTCAAGATTGAGAATCTCAAATTGCAGAGGTCTAGGGTTCAGCCTCTCTCCGACTACTACCACCAACTGGAACAAGCAACAAAGAAAAGATTAGAATAATTTTCATTAATGAAATGTCACGTGACCACACTGGACTTACCACAACAGTTCTGCCACAGTTAGTAGATGAACCACTGTGGGTCATTAAGGGTAGTATCAGAGAGTGTGACTTACAACTTAACTGCTGGCTTCTCAAAATTACAGCACTGTGAGGACTCTTCAATGGCTGCAAATTTGAAGTATAAACCTAATTTTTCAGTGCTTTCATAAATGAATGGTCTCTAAACAAAACAATGGGTGAGAATTACTTTTATACTGTAGTCCTTCTGTTTAACTCTAAGCAATGCCCTTTGAAAAATTAGGGGCCCTTGCAATTACAGACGCTGTCTCAGAGGTGAGCTGCAGTTCGGGCAAAGTGGTTGTTACAATTCTGTGCAATTCAGTGAATCAGCAAATCCCACCAATGGCTAGCCCCCACCTGCCCCACCTCACCCTATCACACCTTGCCCACCTTGGCTAGAGTCACGCCCGTCCAGCTACACTCTGACTCCTTCACTCACTCACTTGCCCAGACTATGTGGCCTACCTGATCTCTTCACCTCCCCCATTCTGTTCACTGTGGCTGCCCACAAAGATAAGGCACCAGTTCCCACCTCTGGACATCCCGGGGCCTACAGACGGATGCCTCCCACTTGCCCTTCACCTCGGGTTGTGAAATGTGCCGGTTCCTGCATTTCTAAAGGGACACACCTCCCCTCCACAACTGCCTTGCTGAATCAGCTCGCTTACCACTGCCCTGGCTGTTTCCCCTCCTTCAGAGGCTCTGTGAGCTCTCTACTTCTTCTCCCACAACCGACTCCTTCTTCCCCCCATGACCTTACCTTCTTCCCGTGGCTGGTGGCAGAGGGGAAGGCAAGCCAAGGCTGAGCCATTGCTTCTTGGCTCCCCCCTCCCCCGCGCATCTTGCCCATTGCCTGAATTCTCCACAGCTGCTGGACCTTGCCTGCCTGTGGATGGGTGGGTGACCAGGGAGCACGAGGCTAGGTGGCCCGTATCACCCCTCTGCCAGATGCCCCTGCCTCTCCCTTCTGGCCCCCCACACTTTGGACAAGCGCAGGCCACCACTGTGAGAACAGCGTGAGCCCCATGGGCTGCTGGAAGGTGTTATGTCTGCGGAACTGGTTGGAGTTCCCAACCAGGTCCGCCGTTTGAGCGGGAGCACCAGCCGCTCCCATTGGCTGGCTCCATTTGACAGTCGGCTATAAAAGCCAGCTGTCGAGTAGAGCCAGCCCTGTTGTCGCCCGCTGGTCTGCCAGTTAGCAAGCAGACGCGACAACCCTTTATTCTCTGCAATAAAGCCTTGTTAGTTGTACGCTCTGGCTTCTGCCTCTTCCTTACCATCGCTCTACAACACTGGTGACGAGGATGGGATGGATCGAAGGCTAGTCAGACGCGTTTGCTTCAAAGAGCTGTAATCACAAAGAGCAAAGTCACGGGCGCTGAAGCCACAGCCGCCAACGCTCACTAAAGAGTGCGAAATTCAAACCGCCATTGCTTGAGCTGTATTCACTGAAGCGAGCCGCGAGCGCTGTACCGCGGCCGCTGACGCTCACAAAGAGCGTGAAATTCAAAAGAGCTACGTAGCCCAGAGAGACAGTCACAGCCTGCGCTCTTTTTAAGAGCACGAATTCAAAAGACGCCTGAAGAAGACGAACCCTGCATACTCACGATGAATGCTAATCCAGCATTTCCGCCATTCAAGCCCAACGAGGAGATGTGGGACTCCTACAAAAATCGTTTCAGCCATTTCCTCGATGCCATCGGGTTGGCTGACGCTGCTGAACATAGGAAGAAGTCCTATTTCCTCAGCTATTGCGGGGCTGCCGTTTTTGACATGGCTACAGCGTTAGTCGCTCCACACACCATCAGAAGCATTCCCTGGGATGAGCTACAAGAAATACTCTACAACCACTACTCGCCTAAACCATCCCAGATAGCCAGAAGGTACACCTTCAGAATTAGGAAACAGGCAGTAGGGGAGTCAATCAACGAATACATGGCAGCCCTGAGGACAGCTGCCTTGCAGTGCGGTTTCAAAGACTACTTGGAAGACATGCTGCTGGACCAGATCTGTGGGGTTAGAGACTTGAGGCTCCAAAGACATTTGCTGGCAAAAAAGGACTTGAATCTATCCTTAGCCATGGAGGAAGCCCTAGCTGCTGAGCTCTCTGCCCAATCAGCAGCTGAGATTCAAGGCACTCCAGTAAAGCCCAGCAATCCCACAGTCCATTCAGAAGAAGTGCTCAGTGAAGAAGACCCCACAGACCCATCAGATATTAACCGCCTCAACCATCAGAAGCCTCCACAGGTAGGAGCGGGGCAGAGAAACAACTTTGCCCCCAAACAACCTCCCATTTGCCTAACCTGCGGAGGCTCCCACTCTAGGGCATCCTGCAGGTTTAGAAATGCCATCTGCCTGAACTGCCAAAAGAAGGGTCACCTCGCTAGAGTCTGCCAAGCAGGGCGCACTTTGCCTCAAAGACCTCCACCACCTTCTAATTCCCAAAGGCAAGTGGAGGACTGCTATACCTGCTACCACGCTAACCATACTTCCCAAACCCCTGATAAAATCAAAATTTCTGTTTTCCTAGAAGGTAAACCCTGCAGGATGGAGGTAGACACGGGGTCTGCGCTCTCAATCATCTCCTGGGAAACCCTGAAGAAGATCCAGCCCAGACTGTCAAGGAAGCAGCTACAAAGATGCCACCTGACACTGCGGGACTACCAGGGCAAGAACATCCCTGTCCTCGGGAAAGGCAAGTTCCTCGTTCAATTCCAAGCCTTTAAAGGCCATTTGCCTTTAGTGGTTGTTAATGGTGCCCTCCCCAGCCTGTTGGGGCTAGATTGGTTTCCCTCCCTCGGCCTTAGTGTAACGGGGATCCATGCTGTCTCAACTTCTGATGTAGATACATTATTTTCTGGTTTTTCTGATGTGTTTAGCAGTGAGCTAGGTTGCTATTCTGGCACCCCCATCTCGTTTTCTGTAGACCCCCAGGCAATTCCTCTCCACCTTAAGCCACGCAGGGTGCCCTTCGCCACCCGTCCCAAATTGGACGCAGAATTAGATAAGCTACTTAAACAAGGGGTGTTAGAACCTACTGATTTTGCCAAATGGGAGACCCCCATAGTCACCCCACTCAAGAAGGATGGCAGTTTAAGAATCTGCGCAGACTACAAAACCACACTCAACCGTTATTTACAGGTCAGCGCATACCCTGTCCCCGTTATTCAGCACCTGTTACACACTTTCGAACCCGGCACCATTTTTGCCAAGTTAGATATGTCCCAGGCATACCAACAGTTCCCTGTTGATGATCAGACAGCTGAATTACAAACCATAGTCATGCATAGAGGGGCATTCAAATGTAAACGCCTCCAGTTCGGTGTCAGTGTGGCCCCGGGTATATTCCAATCACTCATGGAAAGGATTCTCCAGGGTCTCCCAGGAGTTGTCCCTTATTTCAATGACATCTTAGTCTCAGCCACCAACCGCCCCCAACTCATTCAGAGGGTCAGGACAGTGCTAGAGAAGTTTAGGCAGCATGGCCTCAAACTTAAAAGGGAGAAGTGCGCCATCGCCACTAGGCAGGTGGACTTTCTGGGTTATAGGATTGATGCCTCTGGCATCCACCCAATTGAGTCCAAGGTGAAGGCCATCCACGAGGCACCCACACCAACCAACAAGACTGAACTACAAGCTTTTCTGGGGCTACTAAACTTTTACGCCTCATTTCTCCCGCACAAAGCATCTGTCGCTGAGCCCTTGCATAGGCTATTAGATAAAGACTCACCCTGGCATTGGGGACCCAAAGAAGACCATGCTTTCAAAGCAGTCAAATCCTTACTCACATTGGAAGCAGTCTTAATTAAGTTCGATCAACGTCTTCCCCTGGTTCTGGCTGCTGACGCATCCCCTTTTGGGATTGGGGCTGTCCTTAGCCACAGACTCCCCAACAGCTCCGAGGCACCAATTGCCTTCTTTTCTAGGACCTTCTCCTCAGCAGAAAGGAACTACAGCCAAATCGATAAAGAAGCCCTGGCTGCGGTTGCTGCAGTTAAAAAGTTCCACGAATTCTTGTTTGGCCACCACTTTGAACTTGTGACTGACCATAAACCTCTCCTAGGACTCTTATCTGGAGATAAGCAAACCCCGCAGGTACTTTCACCCAGAATGACCAGATGGACTTTGTTTCTGGCCGCTTACTCATTCAAGTTGGTGCATCGTCCTGGCAAGAACTTGAGTCACGCCGATGCCCTTAGTTGCTGCCCCCTGCCAGTTCCCTTCGAAGACCCAGCACCAATTCACATCATCTTTGAGGTCAACGAACTCAAGCTGCCAGTGACAGCCGAGGACATCGCGGCACACTCGAAAAAAGACAAAATAATTGCCCAGGTTCTGGACTGGGTGGGAAGAGGGTGGCCGGAAACTCAATGTACAGTTGATTTTGCTCCTTTTAAAACCCGTCAACAGGAATTGTCGAAGCTACAGGGATGTCTATTGTGGGGTACAAGAGTAGTCATCCCAACAACCCTTCGTGTACCCATCCTGAAGGTGCTTCACGAGGGCCATCCGGGCATCGTAAGGATGAAGGCGTTGGCCCGCAGCTACGTTTGGTGGCCCGGCATGGATGCCCAAATCGCCGACTGGGTAAGCTCTTGCCAACCTTGCCAAGAAACCAGGGCTGCCCCACCAGCTGCCACGCCCACCAGGTGGGAAAGTGCTAGTGCCCCTTGGTCTCGCCTACACATCGACCTGGCTGGACCGGTGCATGGCAGGATTTTCTTGGTGGTCGTGGACTCCTACTCCAAGTGGATAGACTTGGCCCTGCTTCCCACGACCACCACCCAGGCAATAGTTAAGGCCCTGACCCGTTTATTTGTCACCCATGGACTCCCAGACACGCTGGTGTCTGACAATGGCCCGCAGTTCACTTCATGCGAGTTCAGTATGTACGTTGCTAATTTGGGCATCAGACACGTCCTTACAGCCCCCTTTCACCCCGCTAGCAACGGGATGGCGGAGAGAGCAGTTAGATCAGCCAAGGAGGCACTCGCCAGGTTTGGCCAGGAAAACTGGCACTCTAAACTGTCTCGTTACCTGCTCAGCCAACATACGACGCCTTGCACCACTACTAACAAATCCCCGGCCGAACTTTTAATGGGGAGACGCCTTAGAACCACCCTGGACAGGTTACACCCCCACTACTGCCCAGACACCCCTTTAGGGTCTGACAGTCTGGTCAGAGACTTTGCCTTACAAGACCTGGTGTACGCCAGGAACTATGCGGGGGATCCTTTGTGGGTACCAGGCCAAATCGTGTCAGTCACAGGTCCAAGATCCTATAGGGTCCTCCTGGAAGATGGACGTTTGTGGCAGAGACACGTGGACCAACTCAGAAGGCGACGGAGAAGTGCGACCGATACCAACCCAACCCGACCTGCCAGCGCCAACGTCTCCCTACCGGTGCCAGACGAAAGCCCCCTGTGGAACCCGGTCTTCCCCGTCGATCAGGAGGGTTTGCTGGAGGACCCGAGTTTCCGGCTAGGATCACCGACCCCGCAGCCGAGCAAGCCAGTTTGCCAACTGGACATCGCGACTCGCCCAGGTCAGCCCGAGCAAGGGAAATCGCCGACTTCTCAGAACACTGTGCCAGGGCAAGCCCATGCCCCAATGACCGTCGAGGCAGTCCCGAGGGCCTGGACTTGTCACCAGCCAACAGTTCACCCGAACTGCGACGTTCTGGTCGCCAGCACAGGCAGCCAACTTACCTACAAGACTACGCATGTTCCCAGCTGGGGGAAAGGAGTGTTATGTCTGCGGAACTGGTTGGAGTTCCCAACCAGGTCCGCCGTTTGAGCGGGAGCACCAGCCGCTCCCATTGGCTGGCTCCGTTTGACAGTCGGCTATAAAAGCCGGCTGTCGAGCAGAGCCAGCCCTGTTGTCGCCTGCTGGTCTGCCAGTTAGCAAGCAGACGCGACAACCCTTTATTCTCTGCAATAAAGCCTTGTTAGTTGTACGCTCTGGCTTCTGCCTCTTCCTTACCATCGCTCTACAACAGAAGGTAAGGCTGATGGTGGGGAAGGAAGATCCACTCTGAGCTTGCTGTGCTCAGCTGAAGGGCCACTGGGGGGACACTGTGAGTCTAGGCAGCCTTTCAGGCCCAGTTTCTGATTCCACAAGCCCAGATGGGAAGCCTGGGAGAAAATGCTTCCCCTGAGAGCCACCCACTCACCCATCACTTGGCGGGATGGCCTAGAAGCAACATGTGTGTTCCCTTGTCATGCACTGGATGTGGGACCTGAGGCAGAGGGGAGGGTGAGCAGGCGGCAGCCCAGAGCAGGGCCTGAAAGGCTGCCAAGTCTCACCATGTCCCACCACCACCACCGAGGCAGCCTTTCAACTGAGCATAGCAAGCCTGGAGCGGATCTTCTTTCCCCTCTGTCAGCCTTACATTCCAACCAATAGGACTCACACCGTTCTCACAGCTGTGGCTTGCGCTCATCAGAAATGTGTGGGATGGTGGGCAAGAGAGGAGCAGGGGCAACTGGCAGGGGGCCAATGCAGGCCACATAGCCTTGTGCTCCCTGGTTGCTCCCTGCCTGCAGGCAAGGCCCAGGCTGCAGAGAATCCAGGCGGAGGGTGAGATGTAGGCTGGGGGGCGGGAGTTGAGCAGTGATGGCTCAGCCTTGGCTCACCTCTCCTCTGTCACCAGCTGTGGGAGGAAGTAAGGTCACAGTCACAGCCAGATGGGAAAGCTGAACTGCTGCCCAGCCCAGAGTTACCAGCTGTTGTGGGCAAAGCTGCAGCTTGTGCCTCACTTGAAGTTCCCTGCCCTTTGTTTGAAAATCTCCCCAAAAAAGAGATGGGAGGAAGTCCCGGCCCCAGCCCCTTTGTTGGACCCGGAAGCCTTGCCTGCCAGGCTTTATGGGGAATGTGAAGCCAGGCATGATGCCACAAGCATCCCTTCTTGCCCAGTCTCCAGGAGGCTGGCCAGGAGCGCCTGATGGGCTTGGGCTTTTTCCTCGGGAAGGAAAGGCCAGTTACTATTTCCTTCTACGACTGGCCTTGGAAAAGCCCATCCTCAAAATTGGACTCCCTTTCTTCCAATACTCATTCAAGGAACCCAGACTTGGAACAGCAGCAATGGTTTGGAGCTTGTTAAGGAGGACTGCTCTGCCCCAGCCATGCATTTTCCAGGACTGCTTGGAGTGAAAAGCATGCAATATGCTGCCACTAAGTTCCTCCAGAGTTCCTTTCATGAGTGCTGGAAGAAAATTGGCCAATGGTCAGATGCAGCCAGGCTTTGGGCTTGGAGCAGCAACAGATGGAGTTCAGGGCACACAATCTTCTCCTCAGGCTCCCAATGCCCAAATCAGCAAGCTGGAAGAGAAATTCTCCATCATGCTGGTGAGTACATATGGACTGAGTGGGCTTTTTGCTTTTTCCCCTCATGTGCCCATCCTGATCTAGCACAGGGCAGACAGCCCAATGGAGGCAGAAAACAGGGCAGTTCCATCGGCCCTTTTCTTTTTTTCCCCTAGCCTCCTTTTGCCAGCATGCGCCAGGCAGGCTCAGCAAGCAGCCACAGAGGGGGTAAAGGGGTTCAGAATGGTATGTAGGAAATTGCCCTGTCTCTGCAGCATCGGTCCACCTGTGCTGCCCTACATTGCCATGAGTGACATCAAGTTGGCCCCTCCCATTCAGTCACATGACCCCCCCAAGCCACGCCCACCCAATCATTAGGCGAACCAGTTGTTAATTACTTGAAGTCACCACTGGGCTGTCCTCACCCACTACATAATTAAATATCAGAGCATCCAGGACAGAAAGTGTTAAGTTTGAGCAATGAGAGGCTGAACCAGAGCATGAGTGCAACAATACTTTATTTTACAATAAAGGGCTGACCGTGCTTGCCACGCCTGGAACTGGCTCGCAGCAATCAGCAACTGGTTGGACCCCGCAGCCTGCTTTTATAGCTGGCTGCTGGAGAGAACCAACCAATGGGAATGGGGGAATAACGCCCACACAAAGTGAGTGGACCTGAGTGAGAACTCCTAGAGTTCTCAGGACATAACACCCCTTCCCCCCAGATGCGAACATGCATAGTCCTTGAGGTAGACGGGGGGTTTGTGTTGGCGCCCGGAACGGCGCAGCTCGGGAACATTGTCTGTCTGTTCGGTATCAGTCTGTGACAGTTGAGCCGGCATAGTGTCGCCAACGCTCCCTCCGGACTGGGCATCCTCGGAAACCACCGGGTTGGTTACTGGGGTCGAGCTCTCGTGGGTTGGATCAGGCTGGTCAACTCTCTGGGCGCTGTTGTCCGAGTTTGGGTTGACCGGAGCGACCGCTGGTGCAGACTGGTCGTTGGGTGCGATGTGGCTGGGCGGCGGATGAGGTGGTTCCTCTTCGATTGGAGACTCTGGATTCTTGTTGGCAAGGGTGCTGAGGCGCCTTCTAAGTTGGTCTATGTGTCTCCTCCAGACGCGACCATCCTCCAGCCTGACCCTATACGATCTCGGCCCGGTGACGGCGATGACCTCGCCTGGAATCCAAAGTGGGTCCCCAGCGAAATTCCTTGCGAATACTGGCTCCTGTAACATAAAATGTCTAACCCCCGAAGTAGAAGCGAGGGGAGAGTCAGGACAGTATTGAGGGTGCAGTCTGTCCAATACAGTCCTCAGGCGCCGGCCCATCAGAAGTTCCGCTGGGGACTTATTGGTGACTGTACAGGGGGTTGAATGCTGGCTCATCAGGAACCGTGCGAGTTTGTGGTGCCAGTCATCCCTGCCAAACCTAGCGAGGGCCTCTTTGGTGGTCCTGACGGCCCTTTCAGCCAACCCATTACTGGCAGGGTGAAATGGGGCTGTGAAAATGTGGCGAATGCCCAGGTTGGCAGCAAAACGGCTGAATTCTACTGATGCGAACTGTGGGCCATTATCGGAGACAATGGAGTCGGGTAGTCCGTGTGTAACGAACAGGCGCGTTAACACGTTGGTGATTGCTAGTGTGGTGGTCGTGGATAGCTGTGCCACGTCTATCCATTTGGAATAAGCGTCCACGACCACTAGGAACATCTTTCCATGCACGGGGCCGGCCAGATCGATATGGATTCTAGACCAAGGGGCGCTGGCGCTCTCCCATCTGGTAGGGGTGGCGATGGGGGGAGCAGGACGGGATTCCTGGCAAATGCTGCAGGAACTTACCCAATTGACAATGTCCTCATCTAGACCCGGCCACCACACGTAGCTGCGTGCTAATGACTTCATTCTCACGATGCCGGGGTGTCCCTCGTGCAACGCCTCCAGGACTCGGGTACGCAGCGAGGTCGGAATGACCACTCGAGTGCCCCACAGTAGACAACCCTGCAAACTGGACAGCTCCTGCATGCGAGTCTTAAAGGGTGCGAATTTGTTATCAACGTTGCCTCCCGGCCACCCCCTCCTCACCCAGTCGAGCACCTGGGCGAGCGCTTGGTCTGCCTTGGTTTTAGCGGCGATGTCAAGGGCGGTGATGGGCAGGTCCAACTGGGTGATTTCGAAAATGGCGTTGACAGGAGCTGGGTCTTCAGCCGGAGCGGATAAGGGGCAGCGACTGAGAGCGTCGGCGTGGGATAGAGTTTTGCCCGGGCGGTGAATAAGTTTGTATGAGTAGGCCGCTAGGAAAAGTGTCCACCTTGTCATCCTAGGGGAAAGGACTTGAGGTGTCTGTTTGTCGCCGGCCAGTAGGCCCAGGAGGGGCTTATGGTCAGTGACCAGTTCGAAGAAGTGGCCAAAAAGGAATTCGTGAAACTTTTTCACGGCCGCAACAGCTGCTAGGGCTTCCTTGTCTATTTGGCTGTAGTTTCGCTCCGTGGCCGAGAGCGTCCTGGAGAAAAAGGCGATGGGGGCCTCGGCGCCATTGGGGAGTCTGTGACTAAGGACCGCCCCAATTCCAAAAGGGGATGCGTCTGCTGCCAGTACTAAAGGAAGGTTGGGGTCGAATTGGATGAGCACTGCCTCTGACGTAAGTAGTGATTTGACGGCGTTAAACGCCTGGTCTTCTTTGTGCCCCCAGTGCCACGGTGACTTTTTGTCTAGTAATCTGTGTAGGGGTTCGGCTACTGAGGCTTTATGGGGCAAGAAGGATGCATAAAAGTTCAGCAGCCCCAAGAAAGCTTGTAGCTCCGTTTTGGAGGTTGGTGCGGGAGCTTCGTGGATTGCCCTAACCTTGGACTCCAGGGGGTGAATGCCAGAGGCGTCAATTTTATAACCCAGAAAGTCCACCTGTCTAGTGGCAATGGCGCATTTTTCTTTTTTTAACTTGAGGCCATGCTGTCTGAACCTCTCTAACACTGCTCGCACTCTCTGGAAGAGTTGGGGTCTGTCCCTGGCCGAGACCAAGATGTCGTCGAAGTAGGGTACTACAACAGGGAGGCCCTGTAAAATCCGCTCCATGAGGGATTGAAAAATACCCGGGGCAACACTTACGCCAAATTGGAGACGCTTGCATCGGAAGGCACCCCTGTGAGTGACGATGGTCTGAAGTTCCGCTGTTTGGTTATCAACAGGGAACTGCTGATATGCTTGAGACATGTCCAATTTAGCAAAAATACTGCCCGGCTCGAATGTGTGTAATAAGTGCTGAATGACGGGCACAGGGTAGGCGCTAACTTGTAAATATTTATTGATTGTTGTCTTGTAGTCCGAGCAAATTCTCAGGCTACCATCTTTTTTGAGGGGTGTGACAATGGGCGTCTCCCACTTGGCGAAATCTGTTGGCTCAATGACCCCTTGTTTTAGTAGTTTATCCAATTCAGCGTCTAGTTTTGGTCGAATAGCAAATGGAACTCTACGTGGTTTTAATCTGATTGGGACTGCCTGGGGGTCAACGGTGAATGAGATGGGGGTTCCATTATAACACCCCAGCTCCTTGCTGAACACATCTGCGTAGTCAGCGAATAAGGAGTCAGTGTCTGAGGTTGAGACAGCATGGACTCCTGTTAACCCTAGGCCGAGGTGGGGAAACCAATCGAGCCCCAATAAGGTGGGTAGATTGCCGTTAACTACCACTAGAGGTAGGTGGCCTTTAAAAGCTCTAAAACTGACAAAGAACTTGCCTCTGCCGATCACGGGAATGGCCTTCCCCTGGTAGTCCTTCAGACCGAACTGGCATCTCTGAAGCCGGGTAGTAGATAGGCTGGGATGGAGTCTCTTGAGGGTGCTCCACGAGATTATTGAGAGCGCTGACCCTGTGTCAACCTCCATGTGGCACGGTTTACCTTCTAGGGAAACGGAGAGAGAAATTTTACTAACAGTGTGGCAAGTACGCCTGGCAAGGCGGTGCGTGCGACAGTTTAATACTTGCCTCTGTGGTCCCGAGTGCGAGGACGGGGGTCTGTGTGCAGCGCTTTGGGGGGCTTGGCAGACTCTCGC
>NW_020769326.1:3269846-3329909 GCF_900518735.1 Pseudonaja textilis
GTGGCTCCTTTAAACTTGCAGGTGGCCCTTTGATGCGATCCCCCACAGGCTAGGCACAGTGTGATGTGCTTGGGTGGACCGGTGTATTCTTGTTTGGCCCCTACCTGCGACCATCTGTCGTTGGCGAGGCGGTGGACGTCGTTTTCATCGTTGTGGGTTTCCTCCGCTTCCACCTCTTCGGAATGGACTGGGAACGATGCCAACTTGGCACTTGGACCCTGAATTTCGGTGGCTGAGTTCGTTGCTAGCTCGGCTGCTTGGGCCTCCTCGACCGCTTGCGCGAGGTTGAGGTCTTTTTTCGCTAGCAGGCGCCTCTGTAGGTTGAGATCCTTGACCCCACAAACTAATTGATCGAGGAGCATGTCCTCCAGGTATGTTCCAAACCCGCAGTGCAGGGCTGCTGTTCTGAGGGCGGCCATATATTGATTGATGGTCTCCTTACTTGATTGCTTCCTCATACGGAACGTGAGCCTCCTGGCGATTTGTGAAGGCCTGGGAGCGTAGTGGTTAGTGAGGATCTCAAGCAACTCGGACCACGGAACGTTTTTCAATTCTCTCGGCGCCACGAGTGCTGCGGCGGTATCGTAAACGGTGGCTCCGCAGTAGATTAGGAAATAGGATTTTTTCCGATGCTCTCCCGCATCCGCCAGGCCGACCGCATCGATGTAATGATTGAAGCGGTTCTTATACGATTCCCACTTCTCTTCGTCTGGTTTAAACGCTGGGAATACTGGGTTGGAACTCATGGTGCTGGAACGGCTGGGCTACCTGCGGAAAAATCTCTCTGGGACAACGGGCGCTCGTGAGTTACTAGTGATGTCAGCTCTGGAGAGGTTTTTTTGCTACCCTCTCTTTCTCTCTCTGGGTTACCACGTTGGCTGCTAGCCGTTGGAGGTGTCTTGATTCGCGCCAAAAGTGGGCGTTAGTGACTTCCTACAGCGCTGTGCTGTGTCTCCTACTGGCTTGAAATTCAAATGACACCCGTTTGAATTTCGCGCCAAATACAGAGTGGCTGCGGCTCGCAGCACTTCACTTTCCCCGTAGCGGGGCTAACAAGCGGCTACAGACGCTTCTAACTTTTGAACCAGACCGCTTTCTCTGGCTGCGGATCAGCGTTTGCTCTTTTTGATCGCTCGTTTTGTTGGCTGACCGCTCTCTCTGGCTGCAGATCAGCGTTTCCCTTATCGCCAGCCGATCGCTCTCTCTGGGCTGCGGATCGGTGGCTAGTGACTCAGCGGTTGCATGGTGCTTCTGGTAGCCATCCCATCCTCGTCGCCAGTGTTAAGTTTGAGCAATGAGAGGCTGAACCAGAGCATGAGTGCAACAATACTTTATTTTACAATAAAGGGCTGACCGTGCTTGCCACGCCTGGAACTGGCTCACAGCAATCAGCAACTGGTTGGACCCCGCAGCCTGCTTTTATAGCTGGCTGCTGGAGAGAACCAACCAATGGGAATGGGGGAATAACGCCCACACAAAGTGAGTGGACCTGAGTGAGAACTCCAAGAGTTCTCAGGACATAACAGAAAGTTTATTCTTAACTTTATTACTATTTCCATGAAAATAGAATAAATGCAATTCAGACAATTCTACAATCAGGCCCCATATTTTACATCCAGTATAAACAGTTTTCCAGAATCCTAGCATTAGTGCTCTAGTTTCATTTCTGTGAACTAGTGAAAAATTTGAAACTATATTTTTTTTAAAAAATGACTAAATAATAAAACTAAAGGAAAAAATATAAAATATATAAAAGAAAAAGCATACAAAACATATATTTACAGACATATAGAGTGCAATAAATTGAAGATATTGTTCATTACTGTTATTCATGCTTGATCTACATTAATCAATTCTGCATACTGCTGAAGAGTAGGAGCCATATGTTTATATTTCTGATGCTGAACAATAAGTCTTTTAATTGTTGAGTACATTTTATTTATCCAGATGTCTATTCCATGTAACTCAAATAGATTATACACATCTGAAAACATTAAATCTCAAGGATAAGTTAATATATGTAATTTCTTCTTACCAAGATTCAACAATATATTTAAATAAAGCACTAGTTTTAATGCATCTCCAACCATATAAATGCAATAAGGTCTTTCTTTTTCTTGCTGAAAAGGATGTGATCTAAAAATCTATTGAAATTTCAGAGTGGGTGATTTTCAACCTTTCTTTTTTATTGGTTAAATAAAACATACAAGCCAAAAAGAAGAAGAATTGTGCACAATGTGCGTGTATGCACACACACACACACACACACACACACAATAATTAGAGGAAAAATATTTAAAAAGCAAAAAGGGTGTTTGGACAGCTTCTCTCTCTTTTGTTTCCCCTCCCCATCTCTCCCACAGCCACTAACACTGGCCTACAAGGAGAAAGCCTCAGAAATAAAAATAACTTAATTTTACCTGAAGTGGGTCACTTATAAAGGAAAATTAAGTCTGGAATATTAATTGGCTCCACTTTCCAAGATACAGCTTCAGGTCAAAATTGCATCAAAATAATACAACATTACGAGGGGTGTGTGCAATTATCCAGGGTTTTTAAAAATAGGTTTTTTTAAAAATATATTTTTTAAGGTTTTTAAAACATATTTTTTAAAATTAATAAACAGCAAAATGAATGATTAAAACTTTGATTTTAGAAAGTTACAAAAGAATTAAAAATCCATATAAATTTAATTTATGATTTTTGAAATTAATTATAAGAATCCTTCCCACAGGAAAATCCTTTTTTAAAAAAAATTTAAGAGTAAGATTTTAAAAATTGGACACTAGAGGGAAGTAGAAATTATAATGAAAGAAGAACACTCACTCAACTTTTAAACCAGAGGTGGTATTCAGCAGCTTCTGACCAGTTCTGGAGAACTGTTAGCGGAAACTTTGAGTAGTTCAGAGAACCGGCAAATACCACCTCTGACTGGAGATTTTACAGTTTCCTTCCCCTGCCATGCCCACTAAGCCACGCCCACAGAACTGGTAGTAAAAAAAATTGAATCCCACCACTGTTTTGAACAATTGTAAAGTTTCCCTGTCGAGTCATATCCAACTCTAGGGTATGGTGCTGATGTCCATTTCTTGGCCAACAGATCCAGTGTTGTCAAAAGAGATTTTCCATGGTCATGTGACCAGAATGACTATTTGCCAAAGGTGCACAAAATGCTGTTACATTCTCACCAAAGTGATACCTATTAATCTATTCCTATTTGCATGCATTTTTTTAAAAAATAAATTTTATTAATTTTCTATTAATTACATTTCTTAGTGCTTAATAAACATTATGTTGTCTGGGTATTTAATTTGCTTAACAATACAAATGCCATTTTACTCTCCATCCCTTTCTTCCAACCACTGGTAAAAAAAGTTCCATGTTTCATAATATTCTTTCTGTTTGATTTTCAATGTAATTCTATTCCTTTCTGTAGCCTGGTATATTCTTAATTATCTCTTCATTATGCAGTGTTTCTTCATCTTTCTAATATTGTACGAAGATAATCCTCACTGCTGTTAAAACATGTAATACATACTTTTCTTATCAAAATTTTCTGATATATCCCTAGTAAAAACAGTTCAGGTTTAAAATCTACATGTCACCCTATTATTTTTCTAACCATCTATGTATTTTTGCCCAAATTATTTTTGCTTTAGCATAAGTCCACCACATATGATAAAATTTGCCCATCTTTTGATTACATTTCCAACATTTGGTAGACATATTGTCAGCCTCCAAGAATCCTTCTTCTGCTTCTCCTTGCAGCTGCCTTAGAAACAAGGTGAGGGAAGAATAATTAGGCTTCATGGTGGGGGGGGGGGAGCGTGCTGGAAGTTTAAGTTGGTGAAATGTAAAAGATGAGATGTTTTCTTGATATGCTTACTTGCTTATTGTGCAGATGTAGCCTCTTATCTCTCTAGGCCAAGGTCAACCGTTTTGGCATACCAGATGTGTGAAATGCCACCTGAAGATGCCCCACATAGCATTAGACACACCTCAGATTGGATAGCCAGTTTGAACTTTGGTGGTGGGAACATGGGATAACTTTCTATATGTGATTTTCGAGTCTATTGCCTCAAATCTGGTATTTCTTCTGATGCAACCACTTCAGATTCAGTAAAAGTCCTTTTTTCTATAACAATGGAGTCTAAAGTTTTCTTTCTTGGATTTTGAACGGAGCTTCACCTGACACATATTTTTAAACATTTTAGCTAACCTGGCAGGTGGTAAATGTCATCTATAAAAACATCTTGTATAAATTTTCTATATAAGAAGTTGCCATTGTTAATCTATAGTTCGTTTTCCATAAATTTTGCTAATTCTCTAATTCTATGTTATAGCCAAAGTTTTATTCCCATTGTACCATTGTTCCTTTTATTAGTTCATCCTCCATTTTTAAATTTAGCAAAAAGTTATATATATTTTCTTAATTAATTTCTCATCAGAGTTCAACAGTGTCTTATCAAATAATGTTTGTCCTTTATAAAAGGCATGTTTTTTCACATCTATATCATATCTAGATTGTATTTGCAATTGAGGCCACCATGATAGTATGCTATCTTGTTCTTCAAGCTCTTGATTCAATTTTAATTTCTCTTCAGTGTCCAAAATGTCTTTGTAGGTCACAATTTTTTCAAGGTTCACCAGATATTCACCATCATTGAGAGCCATTCTGAAATTTTCAAGTATATTTTAAGCTTTATTTTTGCCATATCGATATTAGTGAGTTTGTAGAAGAACTGCTAGAGACAATCCCAAAACTGTTAAAAGAGATAGAGGAGTTTGGAGGGGTAGCAGGTCTGAAAATAAACAGAGAAAAAACTAAAGTTATAGTTAAAAATATTACACCAAAACAAAAAGAAAATCAGGGGGGAAAAGTGGATTTTCAAATAGTCAAGAAAGTTAAATATTTGGGAATATGCTTAACAGCAAGATGTGCATCAATAAAAGAAGACAATTATATAAAACTACTTAAGCAAATAAAAATAATTTGGAAAAATGAAAAAAAACCTAGTGGCAACTTAGGCCAATTGCCGGTGTTCCGTTCCAAGTACTAACTCCTTGTTACAGATGAATAACTACATGGAAGGGTATCACATAGATTAGTTTATTGTCAGGCATCCTCATAACAATAACTCACAGTTAATGAAGAGGTTCTTCTGATGGTTAATCTGTTCCTTTCATGCAGATAAAATGAAATAGCTACATCCCAATTTTGAGAAGTGTGCCTCTCTCGGGTAAATCAGGAGTTTAAAATATCCTTGCTGCCCAGCAAGTATTTTTATTTATTTATTTAGTTATTTATTTCATTTGGTTTGTCAATTACTTACAAGATAATAGGTATAAGTAAAAACATAATTATGAATACATGGATACATATAAGAAAAATGAAACAAAAAATAGGACAGGGACGGTAGGCACATTGGTGCGCATATGCACGCCCCCTACAGATCTCTTAGGAAACGGGTGAGGTCAATCGTAGAAAGTCTAAGGTTAAAATTTTGGGGGTTTGGGGAAGAAACCACAAAATCAGGTAGAGTATTCCAGACATTGACCGCTCTATTGCTGAAGTCATATTTCCTGCAATCAAGTTTAGTGCGATTAACCTTCAGTTTGTATCTATTGTTTGCTCTTGTACTGTTATGGTTGAAGCTGAAATATTCATTGACAGGTAGGACATTGCAATGTATGATTTTATATACTTTTGGTGGTGGGAACATGGGATAACATTCTATATGCGATTTTTGAGCCTATTGCCTCAAATCTGGTATTTCTTCTGATGCTACCACTTCAGATTCAGTAAAAGTTCTTTTTTCTATAACAATGGAGTCTAAAGTTTTCTTTCTTGGATTTTGAATGGAGCTTCACCTGACACATATTTTTAAACATTTTAGCTAACCTGGCAGGTGGTAAGTGTCATACTTAGATCGGACCGAAGGTGGCGTAGTTCTAGGTTTTCTAGGTCTAGAATTTCAAGTCTGGTGGCATAACGTATTCTGCAATGAGTAGAGGAGTGGAGAACTCTTCTTGTGAAATATTTCTGGACTTTCTTAACTGTATTAATATCAGATACATAATGTGGGTTCCAGACTGATGAGCTGTATTTGAGTATTGGTCTAGCAAATGTTTTGTATGCTCTAGTTAGTAGGGTAATATTACCAGAGGAGAAGCTACGTAGGATTAGGTTAACAACTCTTAATGCCTTTTTGGCTATGTAGTTACAGTGGGCTCTAGCACTTAGATCATTAGAGATGAGTACTCCAAGATCCTTGACAGAGTTTGGATCATCAACAAGGTCTTGACTATTCAGCCTGTATTTTATTTTCTGGTGTTGTTTTTTTTTGCCAATATGTAAGACAGAGGATTTATTTGTTGAAATTTGAAGTTACCATTTGTTTGACCATTCTCATACGTAGTCAAGGTCTTTTTGAAAGGCAGCAGTATTGTCTTTAGTGTTGAATAGTTTTACATCATCAGCGAAGAGAATGCAGTTGCTCTTAATATGATCATAGAGGTCATTTATGTAGAATATGAAAAGAGTTAGTCAAGAACACTGCCTTGGGGGACACCACTGTTGACAGGTACAGAATTTGATAGGACACTCCCAATTTTGACCATTTGTTGTCTGTTTGACAGGAATGCTTCTATCCAGTTATGCAAGTGTCTAGAGATACCATAAGATTTTAGTTTAGGAGTAGTTTGTCGTGTACTACTGAATCAAAGGCTTTACAGAAGTCTATGTAGATTGTGTCTATTGCTTTGCCCTGATCAGGTTGTGTAATTCATATGTTTTGCAGTGTAAAAGTTGCAGATTACAGGATAGTTTTTTCTGAAACCAAATTGTTTATTAGAAAGTAGTTTGTTTGTCTCTAAGTGGAGGATAATGGATTGGTTAATAATTGATTCCATGATTTTACAGGTGACGCAGCATAAAGAGATTGGTCTGTAATTTTCAACTAGGCTGGGGTCTCCCTTTTTGAAGATGGGGATGATCATGGCTTGTGACCATAGTTTTGGCAAGGAGCTGGTCCTGAAAGATTTTCCAAAGATTATGCTTAGAGGTTCAGCTATGGCAGTGGATAGCATTTTGAAGAAGTAGGCACATATTCCGTCTGGTCCAATAGATAGAGATGGTTTTAGATTGCATAGTGCTTTTTACAACATTGTCTATTGTAAATTCGATATGTATTAGATCATTGTAGTTGTCTGTGGTTCGACTAGGAAATACTGGGCATGATCCATTGCTGTTTACAAATACTGAGCCAAAGAATGTGTTAAAGAGGTTCGCTTTAATTTAAGAAATGGAAAAGAAAATGATTTCAATAATATATAACTTTCTACTAGATTTTAAAATGGAAGAGGAGGTGGTCAAACAGACGGTGGTGGTATGGACGAAATGTTGGCCACAATATAGACCTGGAAAATTGGGAGAGAATGTGGGGATCAAATTACAAACTAATTACATCCACAGCATACAAGGAAAATCAATACAAAATGTTCTACAGATGGCACCTTCCTCCTGCTAGATCGGCAAAAATGTTTAACTCAGACCCAAATTGTTGGAAATGTGGAAAAGAAAAAGGCACTTATTTTCATACCTGGTGAACATGCCAGGAAGTGAAAAAATATTGGAATACAATTAGACAATGGATAGAAGAAACCACAAATCAGAATATTGAAATTAATCCAGAAACTTTTTTATTAGGTTTAATAACACAAAAAGGCAATAAAGCAGGTAGATATATTATGTTACATATATTAACAGCTGCAAGGATTTCGTACACACAACTCTGGAAGGAAAAAAGGGATCCACCAGAGGGCATGTATTGAGGTAATTCCCTGTTAGGAGAATGAGCGCACACCGGAGCACGTAGTGAGAGTAGTGAAGAATAACACACAACTAGCACACAGATACACTGTATAGTAAAATGTAGGTTAATTCCAATAAACGTTTAAGCAAAATCCAAACAAGCAGTCCAAGTCATTCACAGTTAAAGCAGTCAATTTTCAGTCCAGGGATAATCCAATAACAAAATCCATATCAAAAACAGTTCAGGAAATAGACTCACATCAACGATCAGCAACAGTCAGTACAGGAATGGCAACACTCTCCAGAAACACCAGAACAGGAACAAGCTAGGTTTCTGGCTCCATCTTATGGCTATCTTATGGCCAACCACACCCAATTACAATTTTAGCATTCTCTTAAAGAGACAGTATTAAAATGTCTATCCTGGTTTATATATTTTCCAACCCAACTATTAGGTGACTTACATTCCTAACATTCTCCCCTTTGGGTAGGACAATATATACAACCTTACATTTTAAATCCATAATCCTAACAGCAAGCCTTATGCTTTACAGAGCCTTGGGCTTTTATAAAATGATCTGCGATGTTATTTTCTGACATACAGTATTCCAGCTTAATCATCTTACTTTGTACACATTGTCTCACATTTAAATATCTTAAATCCATGTGTTTTGTTCTTGTCTTAACAGCAATATTTGAAGCCATCTGTATTGCTGATTGGTTATCTTCATAAACAACAATAGAATCTGTTACAGCAATTCCCATATCAATTAATAATTGCTTATAACAAATTAAGTCTGTACATAATAAAGATAAACATGAGAATTCAGCCTCCATTGTTGTCAAACTTAGATGTTTCTGTCGAATAGACCTCCATCCAATCAACACCTTTCCCAATAATACTCCAGTACCCGATGTAGATTTACATGTATTTATGTCTGTAGCAAAACTTGCATCAGCATATGCAGTTAAACTCAGTTCATCTTTAGGCTCCAAATACAATGCATAATGCATTGTTTGTTTCAGATATCTTAACACACGCTTAGCAGCTTACCAGTGCCTTTCATCTGGCTCAACGTTAAATCTTGCCAATTGGTTAACACTGTATGCTATATCTGGCCTTGACCAATTACTGAGATAAGATAAACTACCAATCAAGGACTGATAAATGTTCTTATCAAAAACAGGACTTTGAACATCACTATTTCTAAACTCCTGGCTCATTGGTGTTTTAGCCAGTTTACAAAGCTCCATTTTAAAACTTTTTAATAATTGGTTAATTTTATCTGCCTGTGAGATCTTGTATCCTCCCCTAGTTTTATCTATCTTTAAGCCAAGATATTGTTTAATTTCTCCTAACTGTTTTATCTTAAATTTCTGTTCTAACGGTGAAATTATTATAGCAGCTTCTTGTTCAGTTTTGGTGATTGATGCTATGTCATCAGTAAACAATAGCAACAATGACACTACACCATTACTTTCTCTTTTAAACAAACATGGATCAGCCATGCCAGCTACAAAACCTATCTTAGTTAATTCCTTAACTATACATTGGTTCCACTCATATCCTGATTGCTTCAAGCCATAAAGACATTTTTTCAATCTCCAGCAATCATTATTAGCAGTATTATCATTTTTGAGACCTAAAGGTTTCTTTAAATATATAGTGTGTTGCAACAGTGCATGCAGATATGCCGTCTCTACATCTAAATGATTTATAATATATTTCTCCTCAACTGCCCACACTAAAGCTGCTCTTAATGTAGTAGCCTTCAAACTAGGTGCAAACACCTCATAATAGTAATTTGCTGTCTGATTGAACCTTTGTGCTATTAACCTGGCTTTATGGGTAACAGTCCCATCCACACCTGTCTTCAGTTTATAAATCCATTTACACCCTATGGCAACCTAGTGGTAACCTGACATTTTCATATATCTCCAACTTTTTTAATGATTCCAGTTCCTTATCCATTGCTTCCAGCCAAGCAGCCTGATCCTTAGCAGGATACAGTTTCAGTTCATTATAGTTATTTGGAACTGTATTCACTTAGCATACAACACTAGCCTGATATCTATCAGGTGGTCGTGTTACTCAGGTTGAACATCTTGGTAATACAGGGCTTACTGGTGGACTCACCTGTGCCACCTGCTCCTGTTCTTCTACCTCCTCCTGTGCCTGTTCTCCTACTTCCTCCTGTTCTTCCTCTTTAATGGCTATTTGTGGTTTACTTATTTTATCTTTAGGGACTATTTGGGTGTCAATAATAATGTCATTGTTGGATTCCTGTTCCAGTTTATCCCACCCAATGTGCTCAAGAAATTTTGCACTAGCACTACAATAAACATGAGCTGTGCCTGGATCCCAGAATCTAAATGATCTATGGTTGGCCTTGTAAACTACAAAAAATAATTTCTTAGCTCTATGTTGCCCTTTCATTCTTACTTCTGAGGGAATATGCACCCATTGCTGGAGCTCCAAATGTGTGTAGGTAACTTAAATTTGGTTTTCTGCCATGCCAACGAGTGAATGGCAATTCACTAGTTGTTGTGTTAACTACATTGTTCAACACATAGTTACGACATATTATGGCCTCACCCCACAGTGTTTCAGACAAACTTGAATCAGATAATATAGTGCGAACCATGGCTTGTAACGTTTGCCCTCTTCATTCTACAAATGAGTTATGTTGTGGTCTGTAAGGTGCAGAACGTTTATGCTCGACACCAGCCAATTTCAACATAGTGTGGAATCTCTTGTTAATAAACTCAGTCCCATTATCAGTAAGTAAAGTAATTACTTTACGTAATCAGTAAGTAAAGTAATTACTTTACTCCTCATTTTTCTCTCAGCAAATCTTAGCCAGTTAAAGAAATGTTGAAATGTTTTTGTTTTGTTTTTCATGAGATAGCAGAAACAGTACCGTGAGTAATGGTCCATTATACTCAAAATATAGCAGGCACCTCCCAAACTAGGTTTCTTAGGACCAATTATGTCAGCAAACACAACCTCTAAAGGTTCTTTGGTCTTAAACCCATTTAGTCTGTTTGCTGGAATAACCTTGCTTTTCTCTTAGCTACAAGCATTACAGTTTAAATATTTGCTACAGGGTTTCAATTTTACTCCCTCTGACAAGTCAACAGTTTGTTTCAACATTTTGAAATTAATGTGCCCCAGACATCTATGCAGTAAATGTATATATTCATCATGTGGCTTTACATTGTTATAAACCAAGTTAGCCATCTTCAACTGATCATCATGTATCACATATAAATCATTCTCTAAATTAGCAATAACAGTTTTACCCTCTTTTTCTATTATACAGTTATCTCCCCTAAAGGTTACTTCATAACCAAGATTAATTAAAGCCCTTACTGATAACAAATTAAATTTCAGTTTAGGTGCATATAACATAGTTAAATGCTCATTTATACAAGAACAATATGCAGTACCTTTACCAGAAGCGTTCATCTTCCATCCATTTGCCAATGATACATGTTGCTTACTCGTAGACATCTTTACAAACCTTTCTCTATTTCTAGTAATGCACTGTGATGCTCCACTATCAACAACCCACAAATCATGGTTTATAGTTGAATTGCTAGACATAGCTAAACTAACATTCTACTTGGCCTTCTGGTGATTACCAGTAGTCTGTTGTTTTCCCTTCTTACAGAATCTAGCTATATCTCCCCCTATATTCCCTACAAAAAACCATTTCTTAACAGTATAGGCAGTTGAAGACAAATTCTTTTCTTGTGATTGTTCCTTTCTCAGTTGGTCCCTATCCAGCCATCTTCTTGCCTCTTCTAACAACCTTCCGGTTATGTCAGTCAGTGTCAGTTTATCTCTGGTCAGGACTTCCAGTGAAGATATGTAATCATCATAACTTTTATCCAACGAGGAAAGAATGATGTAAACTTGATGCAGCTCTGAAAATATCAGTTCCTTTTCATGTAGCTCTTGAAAAGTTCTTTTCATGAAGTTCAAATGAGCTAACATATCTCCACCTTTCAGAAGACGTGCTCTAACCAGTTTATGTGTAAGATGTATGTGTGCACCTACACTGTCACAAACATAAATCCTCTAAAAATTCTCTCAACACTTAGCAGCACACTCTTCTCCACGAATATGGACTAGCTACTGGTCACTCAGTGTTAGTCCAGTTATACAAAGAGCTCCTTCATTGTTCTGTTTAAAGTCAGCAAGCTTCTTGGCATCGTCCTCATTTTCTGGATCCTAAGCATTTACATCCGGTGGGTCTTGAACTACATTCCCTAACCCTCTCTACCAAAAGTAGACTGCACTTCATAGACCAGGAAACATAGTTTGTTCCATCCAACCTGGTTATCAGTGATAGACTTGTCGAAGGGTCTTGTGCCATCTTTACCAGGATAGTAACCCACAATTAAACAGTAAACAGCTGTCTGTATACAGTACTGTGCATTCACACCAACACTCAGTTATCTGAGCCAGGTATGGCCTGGGCCCATAACCAGTGTTGAGGTAATTCCCCATTAGGAGAATGAGCACACACAAGGAGACGTAGTGAGAGTAGTGAAGAATAACACACAACTAGCACACATACACTGTATAGTAAAATGTAGGTTTTTACTTCCAATAAACATTTAAGCAAGTCCAAACAAGAAGTCCAAGTCATTCACAGTTAAAGCAGTCAACTTTCAGTCCAGGGATAATCCAATAACAAATTCCATTATCAAAAACAGTAAATAAACTTATATCAATGATCAGCAACAGTCAACAGAGGAATGGCAACACTCTCCAGAATTACCAGAACAGGAACAAGGCAGGTTTTCGGCTCCATCTTATGGCCATTTGAGGAACCACACCCAATTACAAGTTTAGCATTCTTTTAAAGAGACAGTATTAAAATGTCTATCCTGATTTATATATTTTCCAACCCAACTATTAGGTGATTTACATTCCTAACAGCATGGTTATAAAAATAATAATAAATTGTATAGAGATGGACAGGCTAACAATGAAAATAAAAGACAGAGAAGATTCAATTTATTATAGGGCCTGGGATGCCTGATATGAGTGGTTTAGAAATAAAAAGAAAATAAAATGGCAATTAGAAAAAGAATTGGGGAATATGTAAATATACCATGGAGAAGATTGAGATGTAAGGATAAAAGATATTGATTTATAGTAGGAGGAAGATGTAATGGTAAAGGAATAAGTAAATACATATACTGAAAAATGTGAGGAGATGCAAAAGATGTCTCGATGTTGATAACAATGTATAAAGTTTTATTTTATGTTTTTAAAATTTGGAAACTTAATAAAATTTATTTAAAAAAAGAAAATAGTGTTGTCATTGCAGTCTTTACCATTAGGTCCTTTCAGGGGTGGGATGGACCTTGAGTCTTTTAGTTTGTTGTTTATAAAATTGTAGAAAGTGTAGGTGGAATTGGTGCGTAGAAGGTTTTCCTCTTGTTTAATGTGATAATTGGTGCATTCAGTCTTTATCTGGTGGCATAAATTTTTGTATCGGCTTTTGAAGTTGGCAACATAACCAGAATTGTTTTTCCGCCAAAGTGATTTCTTTTTGGATTGAAGCTTCCGCTCTGGAGTCTTTGCTTTTTAAGTTGTTTCTGACTCGGGTCCACAGTAAATCTTTAAGCCGTTTACCCTCTCCTTCCTCCCACTGAAAAATGCACCGCTTTTGGGGAAGAGAAGGGAAAACTCACCCGATTCCCCAAAATGCGGCAGGGCGACCAGGTCAAAGCACTCCGCCAGATTGCACACCTAAAGCCCAGGCTGAAGTCAGGCAAACTTGTTCCCCAGCCAGTTAAAAGACTAACCCAGTGGCCAATCAGAAATACAGATATGATGGGGGTGGAGCTGGCATCTCAACAGTACAGTGTGAGATCTTGAAGCTTCAAGATCACCACTGACATCTCTGTTGCAGTACGGTCTCACCGGACCTAAACCAGTGATTGAGGAGGGCACATCCTGTCAATCCAGGAAAAGCCCTTTTTGCCGGCAGCAGAGAGGCAGCCTTCCAAGCTGCTGAAGCTGGGACAGCTCCGGAATGGAAGAAATTGGAAAGAAACTGTGTCAGTTTGGTGAGATGAATTTTTTACTTATTATTTCTTGGAGAGAACTCCTTGAAAAAATTAAAGTGGACTAAAAATGAAGAGAAAAGAATTTAAGTGGCGTATTTAATTGTCAAAGTGAAAACTTTTTTCTTTTTTCCCTTTTTATTGCAACTTTGAATTTGGCAAAGCTGTTTAACTTTAAGTTGGATTGGTGCTTTTTAATCTTTTTATTTTTGTTTGTATTTTTTTTTCTCCCTTTTTTTAACAACCCTTTTGAAAATCCCTTTTTGACTAAGATTCTTCTGCTTGACTTAAGATTTATTTTTCTCCTTTTTTTAAAAAAAAGGGAAAAGACTCCTTTTTTTTAGTTCCTGGTTGTAGATTGAGGAGGGGGAAGTGAAAGTGAAGGAAAATAAGTAGCACTGCCACCCTGAGGCTTGGATACATGGTTTCTTTTTCTCTCTCACTAGCTTGTGTTACAGTCAAGGACTGATAGTTTGTATTGGAGCTTTGTATTGGAAAAGATAGAGATGAGCATGGCAGTTTGCTAATTCAGGTGCTCATTTGTAAACAGATAGCTGGAGTCTGGAGTTGAAGTTGAAAGAAAGAAGATTGAAGTGACCTTGAAAAATTCTGAGCTGATTTATCAAAGAGCCTTGGATATTTGGTGGCAGAGGCTTGTTTTATCTTAGAATTGCTTTTTACCTTTTGCCTCCCTTTCTACCCCCCCCCCGCCCCTTTGTGGGGCTCTTTTTTTCTCTTTAATTGGATTTTAACTTTTTAAACCAGGAACTAGAATGTAAACCTTTTATTTTGGTTTTCTTTTTATTTATTAAGAGGAACAGAATATTTTTCTTTTTTCCTTTTTTCTTTTTTACTTTTTACATCTAGCATTGCAACTAATTTGATTAAGGTATACAAGTGCCCAAAGATTTTCTTTTTCCTTTTTTCCTTTGGAGTGGCAATTGCTTGCCTTCATTTTTTTTCTATTTCATCTTTTTTTCTTTTTTCTCTCTGTTTCTTTACAGATAAGCATTACAAGATGAGTAGAAAGACAACAGCCCCAGCTTCTTCGATACCAACTCCCTCACCATCTGGAGGACAACAATCTATACAAACAATATTACAACAGGAAAAAGAGAAAGAGAAGGAAGTGACATTACAGATGATTATGCAAGGAATTCAGAAAATTGAGCAAAAAATTGAAAAGACAGATGAAAAAGTGGAAAATATTCAACAGATGATGATGAAATATGAAGACAGATTCAAAAAAAATTGAAGAAGAAGATATACAAAGAGATAAGAAAATTGGAGATACTGATATTCATTTGAGCGATGTTGAGAAGGGCAGATGTGAACCATTAGGATGGGAAATAGACAAATCAGAATTTTATCTAAGATTTCAAAATATAGAAGAAGGAAAAGGTGAAAATCTTGCTGAAATAATGGCAGAAATATTGGCAGAAATACTGGAAATAACCAAATAAAAGATGATGGATGGTATGGATGAAGTGTTTTGTGTCTATACAAGATAGGCAATGAGGAATAGATTACCAAGATAAGTTCACATTAGATTTACTAAGAAGATTATTAAGATACAGATACTCTGGGTGGTGAGAGAGAAAACACTAAAATATAAAGATAAAGAAATTGTGGTGCTGAAACAGATACCAAGAAGAGTAAGAGAGATGAGAAGAGAATATTTATTCTTGACTAAAGAGTTACTTAAAAGAAGAGTAAATTACAGATGGCTGATGCCAGAAGGCCTCTTGTTCCCATGGCAGGAACAAAGACACAGAATTGACACAGTTGGAAAAGTTGAGCTATTCTACTTTAGAGAAAAGGAGGAAGAAGAAAGAAAGGAAGAGTCACTAATTGAGTTCCAAGAGGAGTGTATAGCAGTAATTGAAAAAAGAAAAAAAAGAAGATGCAGTAGGCGATGAACCCAGAGAACAAGAATGCATCAGCGTGGGTGTATTCGTCAACATGGAATCCAGGATATTGGGGCTATGCCGATCATACATTCCCACACTCCTCCCATGTGGGATGCATGGGAAGGATTAAATGTCCATACACAGTTATGGGCCTTTAGGTAGCTGTCAATCACTGAATTGGTGCAAATGCCTTCATCAATCTGTAATTCCTTGCAAGCTCCTACAAAGTTCATTCCACGGTCAGATCTAAATACTTTGACTGGGCCTCTGTAGGCTTGGAACCTTCTTACAGTGTTGATAAAGCAGGAGGTGTCCATGGATTCAGTGACTTCAATGTGGACAGCTCAAATGCTAAGACATGTGAAGAGAACGGCTCAACATTTTCTGTTAGCTTGACCACTTCTGGTCCCATGGGCAGACATGGATCAAGGGCTAAAGACATCTAGACCTACATTGGTGAATGGCGGTCCAGGACTAGATGCTCGGGTAGCAGATCAGCCATCAGCTGGTGTTGTGTTGTGTTGCATCCTGTTGTTTGCAACAATGCAGGCAACTGTGCAAGACAGTGGTAATGAGCGTCTTGGCTTCCATGATCCAGAGTCCAGCAGCTCTGATGGCACCTTCTGTGAAGTGCCGGCCTTGATGGTGGACGGTTTCAGATTTGTCACCTGTTGACAAGTGGGAAGGATAACAGGGTGTTTGGTATTTAGGGTTATTTCAGCCTTACCTAGACACCACCCTACTCAAAGTAAGTCATTGCTATCAAGGAATGGGTTAAGCTTCAGAAGTGGACTGGACTTTGGGATAGGCTTCTTGGCTTTTAGACACTTGAATTCTACCGGGTAAGCATCTTGTTGTACACTGCATAAGACTCCTCTCTCTGCTTGGAGACAGCTGTTTGGTAAGTTCATCTCGTGATGCAAAAAGCGGATGATCACTGCTACAAGAGGCCTCCATCTGGAAAAGTGTTCAAAGTGAGCTGGTTCTAGATCATGGTCAAGGGGCAGTTTTTCTGTGTCCTTGACCATTGTTGACAAGCAGGTAGCCTGGACGGTTACTGGTGTTTCAACTGGAATGCGGGGGTAAACAGTGTAGCATGGTCTACTGGGTTCTGGTCTGTTGTCACATACTGCCACTGCTCCAGACTTGAAGAACTTCTGATCCGTTCTACCCTATTGCTTACATAGACATAGAAGCATCTACTTTCTTTGTGAATGTAGCCCAGAACCATCTTGCTGTCCATATAAAAGGTGGTGGGTTGTAGCTCAAGGTCTATCATTTCATTATCAAGTCTGTGAGTTCTACAGCCAGGATGGCACTGCAGAATTCCAATCTTGGTATGGTGTGACCTTGTTGTGGTGCTAGTTTCATCTTTCCCATGACAAAACCAATGTGGATATCGCTCTCCCCACCGTAGAACCTGAGGTATCCCACAGCCACTATTGCCTTTGTTGATGCATCTGAGAAGACATGCAATTCTTTCTTCGATGCAGCAGTGGGAACATGTGTGCACTGCACATGGATGTTTTGGAGACAACTCAGGGAGGCATGCCACGTCTCCCATTCTTTCTTCTGTTCTGGTGAAGGCAACTCTGCCCAATCTTTAGTGTTTGGGAAAGCATGCACAAAAGGAGCCTCCCTTAGATCATTACAAGCACAGCAAATCCTAGAGGGTCAAACAGGCTGTTCACTGTTGACAGAACTCCTTTCCTTGTGAAAATGGTTTTCTGGGCTGGGACTCTGAAGGCAAAGACTCTTTCTTCAAGTCCTAACACAGACCGAGACTGCATTGGATGAGAGGGGTATTGGTGCCAAAATCGAGATCCTTTAGACCCTTGACAGGATTGAAGGCTTCTAACACTTCTTCACTGTTGGATGCGATTTTGTGCAGCTTGAGGTTGGCTGCCGCTAGCATTTGGTGCATTCTTTTTAATACGTCTATGCCTTCAGCCGGGGTGGGTACAGATTTTAGGCCATCATCAATGTAGAAGTCCTGTCCCATGAAGCGTCTGGCATCTGTGCCATATTTGGCTTCGCCTACATGAGCAGTATGTTACAGGCCAAAATTGGCAATTGCAGGGGAAAAGCCATTCCCGAAGACATGCACCCGCATTCTGTATTCTATTACCTGCTGGTTGTGCTGTTCATCACTGAACCACAGGAAATATAGGTAGTTGCAGTGATCTTCCCTGACGAGGATTGAATAAAACATCTGCTGGATGTCAGCCATGATGGCTGTGGCTTCCTTTCTTCTTCTTTTTTAAACAATTTTATTTCAGTTTTCACAAAACATACACACACAAATATAAAACTTTTTTTTTTGTGAACAGCTTGGTTCCAGGTTTTCAAATTTCCATACAGATACAATCTCAGTTACATATTCATCTTTCATCTTTCATATTCAATTTCAATTTCATATCTTATCACTAATTATTCTTTATTAGATTTTTCCCTCAGATACTTTTCCCTCAGTTTCCAAGATCCTCAAACAATTCCAGATCAGTTTCTTCTTGCTTCTTTCTTTGTTGCAAAGTTCCAAACTCCACTTTCACTTTCCAGGGGCTCTATGATTTTAGCAATGTTTTGTTTACTTTGTTATTCTTTAAAAATCTTTTAAAAGTTCACATTAATTTCTTTCAGCATCAGGTGGCACTCTTAGTATGTCCAGGTTCCACTCCCTTTTTTCAGATCTTCCCCCCCCCCCCCCCCCCTTCTGGGCCGCAGATTTAAAAATCTTTTCCTAAGAGTTCTTAAGTATTTTAGCTCGAGGGTACCTTATATTCAGATGTTAATCCTGCTTAGCCAAGTCACTCAAGCTGTCCCTTTGTTCTCTCCACTCCTGCGCAATCTTGTCAGGACAGATCTTCCTCTTTGTGATGGCCATTTTGGCCATCGCTGCATCCGCCTTCGGAGAGGAGTTTTATGCCTCGCCAAGGAGGGGGAATGCAGCTCCCCTCAACTCAGCTGGCATTCTCCCCTTTCTCCACCACCTCTTTGCGGTGGCTTCAGCCCCAAATCAGATAGATCGGGGCCCTCAAGCAGTGAGCACAAACCGAAACCGCAGACAGTCATGAATTCAGTCTATTGCCGAGGGAGGCTAACCAGAAGTTTTCGGCTGTGGCTTCCTTTCTGAAGCAGATGAGCACACCGAGCAGACTGTTGGTGAGATCAGGCCCTGTAAGAAGAACTTTGTTCAGAAAGAGGCCTTGAAACTGCGCGCTGGCATCGAAGACTACTTGTATCTGGCCTGGTTTTTGTGCATGGTATACTCCAAAGAATGGCAGGTACCAGCATTCTTCATCTTTCTCCAGAGGTGGGGAAAGCTCAGCATGTCCGTTCTGTACCATCTTGTCCATGAACTCCACCAGGTGAGCTTTCATTTCTGGCTTCTGGTTCAGGATTCATCTCAGACAGAAGAGACAAGAGAGAGCTTGCTCAAGATTGTTTGGCAGGCACTGCCTGGGTATGAGAAAGGGTAGTGGTGCTACCCAGCTCCCAGTGGCATCCTGTTGAAGCTCCTTATTGAAGTTCCTTATGAGCTGCAGAAATTCTTTGTCCTCTATCTACAAGGCCAAGTCATAGTTTTCTTTGCTGGTCTGGAACACTGTTGTTTGTTGAAAGCGTGAAGTGTTCTTAGCATGGTATCAAGTGGGATGCTCTCCCATTACTGAGAATGGAAGTCATGAAGACATTCACCTGGGTTGAGACCTGCAGCCGATTCACACAAACCATTCCTGAGATGACCCATCCAAGTTCTGTCTTGAGGGTGAGTGGGAAACTGTTGGTCTCCTGACCATTCTATGGCAAGCAAAGGCATCAGGGACATCCACTCCCAACAAGAGCAGGATGTCAGCTTCAGGACCTAGGGCAGGAAAGTGATTAGCCATGTGCCTCAGATGAGGTATGGTGCTTACTACCTCTGGTGTTGAAATCTGATTATGGTTATCTGGTAATGCGTCCCATTCTAGCAATGGCAGCAGTGGGAACCATGAACTGCTATCTAACAATTCTACGCAGAGTCCAGTAACTTTCCTCTCCACCATGCGCTGAGGCCCAGTGCATGTTGAAGTGTGTGTCCTCACTTTGGACATCAAAGAGGTTGAAGAATGCTGACCTGGCTAATGAGTGGTTGCTTTGTGTATTCACTATGATGTACATCTTCAAGGCTTCTTCTGGCATCCTGTGGGGTAGACTTTGGCTAAACAGATCTGGTGGCATGAGTGGTGAATCACCACATACTGTCATGCAGTTGACATTTGTGGCCACCTCTGGATGCAGTTTGTTGCCATACTAAGACTCCTTGATCGAAAGAGGGATAGGAGTTGTCCATTGTGATAGCTTAGCATCTGGATGCAGAGTATCTGGGTGTTTGTCACTTTTGCATAGGTGGCATTGCACCTTCGCTGCACAAGCTTTGGCCATGTGTTTCATAGACTCACAGCACTTGTAGCAGACTTTATACTCCCTAATCAATCCCTTTTCTTTCACCCAGGGACTTCTTTCCAAATTCTCTCTACTTGTTCAGAGCATGTGAGGACTTATGAAGTGGACATATCAGATCTTTTTTTGTTTTCAGGGGTTTGCATTGAGCTTTGTGGGGTTTGTGTTGAGCTTTCTCTGACAATTGCTGTGTTCTTCATGGGCAAAGTGGTGACCTCTGTTTTACACACAGAGACATAGGTTTTTCCCCTTGCAGTTCATGATGGACTCTTGGTTGAACTGGAGTTCTGACTGGTACTTTTGTCAACTGGATACCATTTTTCTCTGGTACCATTTTTCTCTGGTTTTGTAGGTTATTGCATAGCTTTGTTTGATGGACAACAAATTCTTCAAGAATGGCAAAGTTGCTTTGCCCTGAAGGCATCAGATCTAGCCTTCACCTAACTGCCATGGTAGTTTTTGAATGATAGTCCTTTGCATCCTGAACTGGTTGAAACAGATAAGTCCAAGCAAGGTAGGATTTTCTTGTGCTGTCCACAGTTGTGTAAGGATGGCAGAGAACTTCCATAGCTAGCGAGACTGATGTCAGGAAAGCTGTTGATATGATCCAGGAGTGAGTTCTCCATCAATATAGATGCACCATGCTGCCAATTGAGCATATCCCAAGCTCTACTGAGGGCAATAACTGGGTTGAATAGATGTCTTTTACTACTTCTGCAGATTCTGGTCCCAGCCATGCTGTCATAAGTCTGGGCTCTTTGGCTGGCAGCAATCCTTTGGGATGAATGGTATTCATAAAAATATGCTTCCATAATAAATATTCTCTGCCCGGCTTGTCAGAGAATTTATACACACTACAAGATGCCAGATCCAACCTTTCCCAACATGGTAACCATTATCTCCTTCCTCTAAAGGATGGTGAAGCATCCCTTGGGTCTGTGGATGAGTTGTAGCCAGGGTGAGGTGGTACGATGTACTCTATGGAATTGGTATGAGTATGATTAGGGGCTTCCCCTGGATCCTTGCAGGCATATCTCCCAGGAGCAGTGGCGTGTGTCAGAGAGGGCTCGTAGTTTTCTACAGGGTCTTCATATGCTGGCATCTCCCCGTGACACATACGTTGGTTGTTCTCCTCTCTGCTTGGCAGGCTGACTGCATTCATTGGGCCTTTTGTCCATGCTTGAATTGCCTTGAGGGCCTGGTAGGAATACTCCTGCTTGTGCACTGAGGTTAGAAATTGTGGCTTCTTGTGTGTCTGCCTACTGAAGATCCTTTGCTGTTGCAGATGAGCTAATCTGGTTGCCATGTGTGTCTTGGTTTGTCAGGATAAATTTTCTAGTTTTAAGGAAGGAGTCTCATGGTCCAGATCATGCAGTGTCAGCTTTCTGACTAGCTTGTAGATCTGGTGGTTGAAATTCTCCTTGTTCCCTTGGTTTTGGGAATTTTGCAGTCAACTGCATCACTTCTTCCTTTTTGTGCCATAGCAAATTCTGCTCATCCTGAAGTGAGTTCTGATCATCTATATAGGCCTGACACATTTGTATGGGTTTTCTAACTTTCTAGGATCAAAGTTGAGGGAAGCACTTTCAACCTCCACCTGTAAAGATGCAAATGCTGCCTTTTCTGTTGCCTCCCATTGTCATTGAAGAATCTCAAGATTGGCTTGGGCTTTAGCCATTTCTTCCCTTTGGATTTTCTCTTCTTTTGCTACATGTAGAGTTTCAGCTGCCATAACAGCTTTGACTCATACCTCTGCAGCTTGGGCTGCAAGAGTTTCTGCTCTTGAAGCCTGGGATGACTGGCTGTGATGTGAGTCAGCCTTGGAAGGATAGGAAGAACCTCCGACAGAAGGTTGTTGTGAAACACTGGTATTCCCTTCAGACCAGGGTGACTTGAGATGGAAGGAGGAGGCTTTTTCAAAAGCTTAAGAGGAAGCCACATGTGACCACTGGGATGGCACATTGGAGGAGGCTTTCTTAGAATAGTGAGAAGAAGCCTCATGTCACCTCTGGGATGGCGCACTGGAGCAATGGGTTATTACTTTCTTAGACCCATCCTTCTCATTTGGTATGTCCTTCACCTGAACAGCAGCATAGAGAGAATCTTGGCTGTTTGAAAGAGCTTCTTATGCTCTTTGCTCATCATCTCTAGGTGTTGCATTTCTCCTTAGAGCTCTCGGTCTTCTAGCTGTGACTGGATAGTGATGAGGCATTGTTCACAACCTGTCCATCGTATGTACAGCCTGTTAGGAATGTAAGTCACCTAATAGTTGGGTTGGAAAATATATAAACCAGGATAGACATTTTAATACTATCTCTTTAAAGGAATGCTAAAAGTGTAATTGGATGTGGTTCCTCAAATGGCCATAAGATGGAGCCAGAAACCTGGGTTGTTCTGTTCTGGTGTTTCTGGAGAGTGTTGCCGTTCCTCCATTATTCTCTATTGGCTGTTATTCTTGGATTTGATGTAAGTCTGTTACTGAACTGTTTTTGATACTGGACTTTGACATTTGGATTATCTCTGGACTGAAAACTGACTACTTTAACCGTGAATGACTTGGACTGCTTGTTTGTACTTTGCTTAAATGTTTATTGGAAGTAAAAACCTACATTTTACTATACAGTGTATCTGTGTGCTAGCTGTGTGTTATTCTTCACTACTCTCACTACGTCTCCTTGTGTGCGCTCATTCTCCTAACAGGGAATTACCTCAACAGAGCCCATCCATCTTATTCACCAATGAGCGGATGCGTTCAGGGGAAAACTCATCTTTGGGTTTGTGGCAGAGCTGCTGTAACCTCTCCCAGGATTTTCATAGCACATGTCCCAGTTCTCCCTCAGGCTTGACTGCATGGCCTCAATAAGCTTTCTATGCCACCTCAATTCATAGTTTTTCAAGATGCCTCTGCCTCTTCTGGATTTTTGACATCCAATTCTGAGTTTGGATCAAGGTTAAGTGAGGGCTTTGGCTTTTCTGGCACCTCAGAGATTTCTGCCATGACTGGAGAAGACTCCATGACTTAAGAATAACAAGGGAAATTTCCTGAATACTTTAGGAATTTCCAATGTAATTCACCCTTTAGTCTCTAGGGTGCGGTGCAGATTTTAGGTGTCGTCAATGCAGTTCATTCTTTAAACACTAGGGTGAGCTGCAAGCTTTAGGAGATCTCAGTGTGGTTCAATCTTTGACCACTAGAGTGCACGCCAATCTTTAGGAGATGTCAGTGAAGTTCACTCTTTGAACACTAGGGGGCGCTGCAAGCTTTAGAATACGTCAGTGCTGTTCAATCTTTGAATGCTAGGGTGCTCTGTAAGCTTTAGGAGATGTCAGTGAGATTCACTCCTTGACCACTAGGGTGTGCTGCAAGCTTTAGGAGATGCCAATGCCATTCACTCCTTGACCACTAGGATATACTGCAAGGTTTACGAGATGTCAGTGCAGGTAGCTTGAATACAGACCTATAATTTGCAGATTACAGATAATTTGTTTCCATGGAGATCTCTGCAACTCAAAGGGATTCTCTTTGTTTGCAAAGAGAAGGAATTTACAGCCTTATTTCATTGAAATGGACTCTTCCTTTTACTTGCAAAGAGAGGGTTTTAAACAATCTCTCATTTACTAAAACTGACTTTTTCTTCACATGAAAAGAGAGGGATTAAACAGTTGCTCATTTTACTGTTCTTTTCCAAATTCTATTCCTTGTTACAGACAGAAAACTCCACAGAAAGGTGTCACATAGATTAGTTTATTGTCAGGCATCCTCACAACAATAACTCACAATTAATGAAGAGGTTCTTCTGATGTTTAATCTTTTCCTTTCACGCAAGTACGAGGAGAAGTGATCTCACTTCATATATATCAGTATACAAAATAAGCTATAAAACATACACATGTGTGCTTACACAGCCAAGAACAATGGCATAACACTGTCAAAACAGAGCCAGTATCAATATTTTTAAAGACTTACTAATTTATTTGATATATTAAGTAAACATGTACAATTATAAAATCAAAGAAAAATATTTCTGGAAGATTCCAAAATTCGTTAGATCCTGGCAAGTCCAAAACAAAATCAAACCTTTGGATATTCAGGTTCTCTTCTTTTATTGTTATCAAAGAGCACATTTTGAGAACCCCTGATCTAGACTATTATACTGAAGCAAACCAAATATGCAAGCAATGTTATTTTTTTTCAATAACATTTTCACCTGTCATATCTATTAGTGCTGGAGATACTGCAAACCTTTCTGCATTAAGCTTTGTTGCGGGCTGTTACAGGTTTGATTCCCTGGGACTCAGGGTGACTGGTGTCCACGTGATACTGGATGACAGCATAGAGGAACTGCTCCAGGAATTCATGGATGTTTTTGATGACAGATTGGGCAAGTATGTGGGGACCTCTATTTCATTTAATCTAGATGCTCAGGTCACCCCAATAAGGCTTAAGCCCACAGGTTGCCTTTTGTCTTGTGCTCCAAAAATAGACATTCATCTAGACCAGCGGTTGCCAACTGGTGGGCTGTGGCCCACTGGTGGGCCGCAAGGAAATTTTGGTGGGCTGCAGAGAAATCTCACCCCCAGAGCACCCCCAAAAGCAATTAATCCAGGCTATGCAGAAACACAAGGCTGCACCACACACATGGCCTGTGGGAACCCTTCCTGCCCACTCACTCCTTACCTGGCAAACTTGCCTGCTAAATTGCTATTTTTCTGACCATCAGGTGTTCTGCTGTGCCAGGAGATTTAGGTTAGCTAGGAAGCAGGAAATGGTTGGATTTCTTGCTTTCTAGCTAATCTTTAAATCTTTGTCTCTGCTTTTAACCACAGCCGAACCTCCCTTAGGATTGAAGGTTCTATTATTCAGTGCAGACTCACGGTAAGCAAATTTTATGTGACAGACTCAGGTAGCCGATGGCAGATAGCTAGATCACTGAATGAATCTGTGAGCAACTCATTCTGCCTGCCTGCTTTCCCTGATTTTGGTAAAAGTTGCTCTTTTTTATACAAAATTCAATATTTATATAAATATTTATAATATTTACATACAAGCCAGGCCCAGCCAGTCACATGACCACCAAGCCACTCCCACAAATTAGGCCATGCCCACAGAACCAGTAAGTGGTCCCTGGGATTTAAAATTATGAGTTTGATGGGCCCCGAGGTCCAAAAGGTTGGTGACCCCTGAGCTAGACAAATTCCTTGCATCAAGAAGCCACGGCTCAGCAAGACCATACCGAACAAGAAGAATCAACAGATGTTGAAGAATTTGTATGCAAATATCTCATAACAATAGAAATGTTGGGCACAATTGTGGCCGTAAGTCAGGACATAGGAAAAGGAGAATGATGTAAAGATTACAATATAATATATGAACAGCCCGCAACAAAGCTTAATGCAGAAAGGTTTGCAGTATCTCTAGCACTAATAGATATGACAGGTGAAAATGTTATTGAAAAAAAATAACATTGCTTGCATATTTGGTTTGCTTCAATATAATAGTCTAGATCAGGGGTTCTCAAAATGTGCTCTTTGATAACAATAAAAGAAGAGAACCTGAATATCCAAAGGTTTGATTTTGTTTTGGACTTGCCAGGATCTAACGAATTTGGAATCTTCCAGAAATATTTTTCTTTGATTTTATAATTGTACATGTTTACTTAATATATCAAATAAATTAGTAAGTCTTTAAAAATATTGATACTGGCTCTGTTTTGACAGTGTTATGCCATTGTTCTTGGCTGTGTAAGCACACATGTGTATGTTTTATAGCTTATTTTGTATACTGATATATATGAAGTGAGATCACTTCTCCATTCTGCAAGTCTGCACTAATGGACTTGGTTGTCTGTTTAGAATAGACTGCTTTTCCATAAATCCTTACATCAGGCTTCCAGAGGATCCAAATGTCATTCACTATATGATGAGACAAACTGATGTGATATACTGGCACCACCTAGTGGCCATTAAACAAAAATAAGATCTCCTGGATTGCCAAGTACCTGTCTTTATAAATCATTTTTAAATCTTCAGGAGGGATTTTAATTTAAAAATATTAAATTTTTCATTTGAAGGGATACTTGTATTCTCTGAGAAAATAAAACCACACTCAAGAGAATCAATAAATAGTTATATTGTAACCATCACCATCCTTGGCATTTTTCTCTATAGGTTTTCAAATTGTGCGGCATCCTTCTTGTGCTGGAACTAGATGCAATACTCCAAGTATATTCTGCCCAGTGCTACCAGCATAAAAAAGAGCCATCACTTTTCATACTTCTGACTCTACTCCTGTGTTTACATTTGCACTTTTGGCATCAGCTGCAGCACTGCTAATTCATATTTAATCTGTAATCTACAGATACTCAGACTCTTCTTACAAATATTATTGCTGAGCCTGGGAACAAATTATCTTCTGTCAACGCATCTAATTTTTCCAACCTAGGTGTACAATCTTATACTTCTAACAACTGAACTGCATACTGTGGGGTGGAACCCAAGGGTCAAGACAATGATGAATGTTACAACAGGCACTATAACTATACCACACACAGAACAGTACACATTTTGCTAGAGAGAAGTTCCCAGAAGATGACCTCCCTCCAGCATGAATCCCAAAGCTCAGAAGACAAAAATCCTCTTGTCCCGGTGACGACTGGAAGAACATCCTGTACATTTGCTCTGCCTTCTGGAGCTATTAGTAATTCCCTTACCTTGCATCAACTGCAAGTTTGATGGAGTTCCCTTTTCTCCACTTGTCTAAATCATCTATAAAAATGTTAGTGAGTGCTAGCCCTAGGGAAAAGAAACTATGGGTACCTCCCTACATACCACCTTTCGTTCACGTAGACAACAATTCACTAAGAACAAACAGAGTGAAGTTATTTAACCAACTGCAAATATACCTAGGGCTGGGACTATCCATTCCAAAAAATTTCATGTTATCAAGAAAATGGCTATGGTCAATTGATTTACAAATGTGAACAGTGTCACTCTTGCTCCCATGCCCGGACTTAAAGTTCTCCCTGTTTGTTTCTCATATTCTGCACATTGGTGCATAGGCATCTGAACACTTCAATACTGTCCTTTTTAGTTTGCTTATTTCAGCCCAGATAAAACTATGTGATGAATAATCCAGGGTCATGCCTTGCATGGTATTAATACAGTAAGATGTAGTTATATGTGATTATCTGCTGTATTATTTTCAATGAATAAATAGGATTATTTATCTATTTGTTTTGGCATCTGTATCATGTTCTTCTATACTAAAGACCTGTTCAAGATTGCAGATAGAAAAAATAGAGAGAGAAGAAAAATGTACAGTGGAACTTTGGGTCACAACTGTAATCCGTTCCAGGAATTTGGTTGCAACCCGATTTGGTCATGACCAGAAGTGAGACTGACTGCACATGCACGTAAAAAAAAATGGGGCAGGGAAAATCACTGTAGCAGGAAAAATCACCATGGCTGTTTGATTGCCACCCATGAATGTGTTCACGACCAGAGCCGAACATTTTGTGGATTTTTTGGTCAGCACCCGATTTGATTGTGCTCAGAAGTGTTCATGACCTGAGATTCTACTGTACTTTTTTGACAGGTTTGGCAATAATTTATTACAATAATGTAAGGACATAATAAAATATAATAGGCACAGCAGATAAAATATGAATCAGATACTCTCATTTTACAAAAGTTGCCAAAATAAAGCAATCTGAAAGTAGAGCATCCTGGGAGATAGATTATTTCTTTCTATTTTGTGTTGGGTTAGGAAAACAAAAAGAGAATATTCTAAAATTGAGAAAAAACTTACATGGACATTGCACTTTTCCTGGGCTCATTTTCTGCTTGCTGCACCATATACCTTATCAGAAATATACATACCTCAGTTTATTGGGAAAAGAACAATTAGCCAAACTATCAAGGCATAGTTCTCTTCTAAATTCATGTCTAAAACCACATGTAAAATTCCACCAGTGTGGACACTAGAATAGCTCAGATTTTATGCCCATGATTGAATTTAATGATGTGACAATTTTAAATTTTATTAAGCAAAAATAATAAGCTAGCCTCATGGGTTGCAAAGATAAATCCTCTGAATTATATCTCCAGGGTCTTTTTTCTTTTTTCTTTTGTTATTGCTTCCTTCCATTCTTCATAATTTGTTAATCTATATTTTTCTTTATTTCTTTATCTTGATCCCTAATTATTTTCTATTCCCATAAATACAAGGACAAAGTAGGGTTTTCAATTGTACTAAGATTATTTAATTTATAAATCTTGAGTGGCAGCCTTTAAACTTCTGGAAATTCAGCTTGAGAAACATCACAGATTGTAGGTGCTCTGGCCAGTACTTTTTATTTTTATTCTATGATCTTCTACAATGGGAGCTATCAATTGCCACAAATGGTTTCTGCCATCGAAGGCTGAAGCAGGTGAGCTTGTAATCCCAACAAAGATTTCTACTCATATTTACCTTCCTGTCCAGCTCTCTTGCTCTAATTTCTTATGCCAACAGATTATTTTTTCAAAGCATCAAAACAAATTTTGTGTGCATCAACGCAATATTTTAATAATACTGCTATCTTGCAAGTTACTATGAATTTTATGTGAAGCTACTTGGCCAGCATCAGTGCTCAAAGGAGAGAAGAGGAAGCACTATTTTCTTTACAGAGCTCCACCTAAGCATTTGATTAACTTTCTTTCTGAAGAAAAGCTAATCTTGAGAAACCACAAAAAAGAGAATCAGTGCAACCCAGACCCTCTTATCAAGTATTACCCCAATGGTGAATATGAAACTACATAAAGATGTTTACTGACAGACTAATAAACAAATGGACCCATCTCAATGTAACCTTGACGAATGGTGCATCCAGGTGTTTTCAATAATGGCCATAAGCACTATAACTCAGAGTATTTCTGATTCCAGTATAATGCATTATTAGGCCATTAGAGGCTGAGGATTGAGGACCATTTGTACTCAGGCCTATCAATAATGCTGCTTCCCAGCTTACTTTTAGACCAGGGGAATTAGTCATACTGATATTCTATTTAATAAAAACCTAAAGAAGCCACATCAAGAATCGCATTACATTTTAACAGGGTTACAGCAGTCCGGGAGGACCACAAGTTTAATTTTCATAAGAGCATTCATTCCTCAATTATGTCAAACATGAAAATGTAAATGGCAAATTTAATGCTAACAATATCCCTCAAAGCACATTGGCAGGTAGTAGCCATTATGTTGAATGAATGCAGGCAGCATAGCAAGCAGGGCCAAGAAGACAGAGGGGAAGGGAATTAAAAGCAAAGTTGAGTTTTACCAATTAAGCTGTGGACACGGGGCCAGAGATTATCCAGTATGCATGTGGACCGTAGAACTTCTCTTTCTCTTCCTGCTGAAAGTATTTGCTGATGGTGCAAAGCATATTTAATTTGGGCAGGTAGCAACAGCCAGAGAAACACTTAATAAGCTTCTTGACATTTCTTCAGATACATGGAATGGTTCAGTTATATAGGCAGTGGTGGGCTGCAACTGGTTTAACAACTGGTTTGGTGAGTGTGTGCGCTCAAAAAAACACCGGTTTTAACCTCAACAGCTTCTCTTCTAGGGCTGCCCCAGTAAGTAGAACAGCTAAGGGGCTGAAATCCGCTGTGTCCAGCAAATCAGCTGAGCTGAGAAAGATGGAAATATAGGACAGAATATGGTGAGGATGGGTGGGCGAGGCCAGCTGATGGTTGGAACTACTGCTTTGCTAGAAACAGTCCAAACTGGCAGGCCATCACTGGTTATAGGCTGCAACCACCCCATCACTGGTTATAGGCTGCAACCACTCTGTTTATGCAGTGGTTTGTGTCTTACATTTTTTCCTTAGATGGGGTCCTCCTTACCTTCCAAGCCACCTGACAGTCAATTATATTATCAATCTCTATTGTTATGATAGGATTATAAATAAGATCTTGAAATCACCAAAGCCATATTGTCTGAACATTTTTATCTGCTGTGTTCAATTTTTTCTCCATGGCTCTTAGCTAATTTTAATTTTATTTTTTAACTGCTTTAAAGCCTGTGGAAACATCTGAGTTTCAATTTGTCTTAAGATGACCCAGGACTTTTGTTTATTCTCAGATAACCCAACTGTGCTGTATCTCTGGAAATAGTTGCAAAGACCTAGCAGGTCATTGTTGTCTGTTGTCTCAAATTAACATGATTTCATAGGACAAGTAACTGAAAGTTAGTGCTCTCAGAATAGAACAAGATTGTTTATTTAACTGATATAATCTCTGATTTTAAAGTTGAAAGCAATACAAGGCTAGAGTCTCAGATAGGGATTGCTGAGTAGTCTTAAGCAGTCTTACAGAGAGCCAAAGAAGGCAGAAAAATCTCGACTGCTTTTTCCTGAATCAATGGTTCACAAGCAGGAGAATCCAGATACAAGTTTGAAAAACTGAATTACATCATATATACTACTACAAAGCAGTAACACTGATGTGGGTAAAAGAATGGATTGTTTTGAGAAATACTAGATTGTTAACATTGGAAGGTCATGATTTACAATTGGGGTGACATGCATTTTTATGGTATAAGGATAATGATTGCTTGGGGGGGGGATTTTGGATATGGGACAGATTTAGAAAAATGGCAGAAACTATGGCCTTGAAACTATAAATTAACAATATCAACAGCATATAAAGAGAATTTGTATAAGATGTTTTACAGGTGGCATTTACCCCCAGCAAGAATAGCAAGGATGTTCAAGGACAAATCAGCGAAATGTTGGAAATGTCATCAGATACCTGGATTATATTACGATATGTGGTGCATGTGTGTAGAAGCCAAAAGATACTGGACTAAAATTCATACATGGCTGGAAAAAATAACAAAACAACATATAGAATTGAAACCAGAGATATTTTTATTGGGTATTTTACCTGAAGGATACAACAGAGAATTGACATATTTGATTATTAATGTTTTAACTGCAGCTAGAATTGTATTTGCTCAAAATTGGAAAAATGAAAAAATCCCGATAGAGGAGGTGATTAAGAAAATAATGGAATGTGCAGAAAAGAGTAGATTAACATTGGCAATTAAAGAGCAAGAAGAAAAAGAATGTTATAAAATATGGGATTCATTTTATCAATGGCTAGATAGAAAAATAGAAAAATGAAATATATTACAAATATATATTTGTATATATTACAAATATATTGTCCCTCAGCAAATTGTCCTGCAGTGAGTTGGCTGCAGCGAGATGACCACAGAGAGATGGCCATACTGGGTTGGCCATGGCAAAATGGCTGCAGAGATTTGACTGCAGGGAGTTCTCCCATTCCACTTACTGACCCCCATATATTCTGGCAACAGCGAGTTCAGATCAAATGAATGGCTGCATTTAATTATACTGAGTGTTTATGTAATATAAGTCTGTAATATAAGTCTATGTAATATAAGTGGAAGTAGTTGTAAGTTGTTCATTATTTACCTAAAATATAATGATTTAATTTCCTGATTCTCAGACAGTACAAATATGCATGTGTGGTTCTTTTCCAGAAAAAGAGTTTTTTTTCAGGATGTATTTCTTAATTACTTTAGTTATAATGCAGTATTAGTGGTTTTCAATTTAATGGGGGGAAAACCTGAGATTTTTAAGGTAGTTGTGTTTCAACTGTTCAAAGCCTTTGATTATATATAGATATCTAGTATAAAAATAATGTTAGACAAAGATATTCATGATCTAGTGGTGCAAAATTTACATTTGTATTTAAATTTATACCTTTTCCAGAATAAAAGTATTCAGTTCCTTCAACCTTTCCTCATGCTGGTCCCTAAAGAGATATGGTGAGATTTGTGAGATGACCTAGTTGTGGGCTGCATGCAAATGTTTAGTTGTGGGGGCCAAATCTTTTGGTTTAAATATGTTCTGTTGTAGCTAGATTTTATTTTATGGTTGTGAACTGTCAAGAGTTTGGTATAAGATAGTGATTATTTATGCTATAAATAAAATAAATAAAGACTTAGGCATGAACACTGAGATTATTCTCAATTATTTTTCATTTTCTTTATTTAAATTTGCTGCAATTTCTCTCTTCAAGTGTAATAGAGAAAGTAGCCTATTACATCTACATGAATTCTTTTGATCTGGAAGGATCAATTATATCACCAGAACAAAACTTTGAGGCAGAGTCCTAGGTGTGGCAGTTAAATTGAGAGTCAGAATTTCTCAGGAAAACAATTAATCACCCAGCTTCAGGGAAATGCAAGTAGAGAGGAATCCATTAAACTATGGGAAGGGGCGGGGGGGGAAGCACCAGAATTAAGCTTCAGTAGATATAAGAATTGCATTTTCACCCTGACAGAGAGAGCAAGTGTGTATTTGAGTGGTTTCAGCCAAATACGCATTAAATCTATTCATATTTAGATGTTCTGTCTTGTATTTGAAAGTCTTCAGTTGAGTTCGAGTCTAATAGCTATATCATAACAAAAAAGTTTGGAAATTACTGCTGAGTTCTGATCAATAAATTTAGTTTTGGATGCCACTATATACCCAAGATAAAGGAATAAAAAAAACATTTAGCAAAGGCAGCATTACAAATTACTTAATTTTATTACTTTCATTACATTTCTTATCTATTGCTGAATGAAGTTGCCTCAGGGTTAGCAAGATAAAAGACCTCTCTGCTGAAAGATGGCAATTATTTGAAATGGGCTGAAATCATTTTGAGAAATACTCAAATCCTATGGTGGTTAAAGAGAGGAAAGCTATATCAAAGGAAAGAGACTTAACTTTTAGAAACATCTCAATTCATTTCTAATAGCTGACTTTAAGAAATACGATCTGACAGAATTTATTGATTCTTAATAATTACAGCTTGTTGGATATAACTGTAATTCTAACTGTGTTAAAAATAATTGCATAGTTAATCCACTATGTTTAGAGAAAAACGTTTTCTTCCTTCCTCTCTTCTTAAAAATCTAATGTCATCTAACTTTGGATATGTTCCCAGAGATTAATTGATTATGTGCCATGAAGACATTGTTGATTTATACATTTTTTTCATGACAATCTATTCCCTAGTCTGGTCCTTTAGGTCTTTCAATAGTATACATATTGCTACTGACCATCCTCTTCTTCTTTTTAAAGGAAACCAACCCTGTTCTTTGGAAGGACAATATTGAAGCTGAAGCTCAAATACTTTTGCTATCTAATGAGAAGAATACACATTGGAAAAGACCCCAATGTTGAGAAAGACTGAAGGGAAAAGGAGAGGGGATGGTAAAAGATGGTATGGTTTAATAGTTTCATCGATGCAATGAACATGAATTTGAGCAAACTCCAGAAAATAGGGGAGGACAGGGGAGCCTGGTGTGCTATGGTCCATGGAGTCACAGTCAAATATGATTTATTTAGCAACAGAACAAGTATTTAGAGCCCTTATCCAAAAAGTTAGGTTTTCATTTAAGATACTGAAGTTGGATAATTTGAACCCAGTCACTGGGTCCTCAAGTGAGAACTGTGGGTTGATTCATTTGATGATCCATTAGTTTGGATTCTTGGCTTTTATTGTATTCTCAGGAATGTTCTGATGAGAATTTCACTATTCTCTCAAACAGATTTCTGATTGTAGAATATAAAAAAAATTCTTTCCACACATATATCTGATTAATTTAATATACCTTGGCATGATACAAAACTGGTATGCACCTTGCCAAAGTCTCTGTTTTTGAAAAATAAATCAAAAGTTACTGGTTGATAACTGACTTCTCTAATAGAGTAAGTCTCTCACAAAAGTTCTAACCTAGGAGTGATGACCCTATACTAATCCATCTCTAGACTTGATATGTTTAAGAGCTCTCTAAGGATACAAATGTAGGTAGTACTTTGCACACAAGACCTACACAATCTTTTAGATCTTTTTGAAATAGCCTATATAAAATCTCTTCTTTTTTTTGCAGTTAGTGCCTCTTTTTCATATTCCCACTGCTGCTTCAGAAACTGCCCCATTTGTTTCAGCACATGTATCCATGCACAATTACTTTGCTTCCCACCCACCCACCCACCCACCCCAGAAGCTGGTTTTCTTTTCTAAAAATATCCAAATGAAATTCTTCCAAGAGATATTGTGAAATAGTGTCCATGATCTTGTATAATAGTTTTCTTTTAAGTGATCGCACCTTCCCCTTGACCTTAAAATCTGGGCAAGAGAATGAAAACCTGATATCGATACAATGCTGAACTGCTAAGTTCTGATGAATTCTGTACTTGGAATTGATTCTGATTTCCTTTCAGGGTTGTTGTTTTAAAGCCATGTGAGAGGTTGTCAGTCACCAGCATAAGAGACCTGTTTAGACCCTTGTTTGTGTTGGCAATATCCCATGAGTAACTTCACACAGAGTCCCTAGCAGTATTGGCATGTGGTTATCACCACTCACCTCTCAAGACATCTTAGAATAATAAACCAGTAATTGAAAGGCGAGTTTAATGCTGCTGTTGCAGTGAACCAAGGCTGTTGAATGATTAGCACAGCAGGCAGTACAATGAAGGTGCTGAAAGAGTCTATTAGTTTGCTTAGTCTCAGTCAGCATGGAGTATTAATACAAGCTCTCTACAAACAAACAGACACAGCAGAAGGCTTTCAGAGAGAAATGGGTAGGGTTAACTTCTTCAGCAGTTTCTGTCTGGACCTTCTAACAACAAGAAAAGATAACAACAAGAAAAGTCAATATGAATGATCAGATTAATAACTCTACTTTATACTTAGAACATGATAATCAATAATCAGTATGTTTCATACCAATGTATAATTCATTGGTAGGAAACATAATTACAATTCAAATAATTTGATTACAATCAAAATGTAATTGTGATTAATAATAATTACAACTATTATATGCCACAACTATTAGTATTATTAATAGTTATCTGTAATATTTAATAACTCCTAATACAGAGAATTGTTAGTATTTTTTCTTTCAATTCTAAAATTTAAGAGACTGAAATCTCTATGGAGCTGTGGGAAAGTTTATTGCCATCCCATTTGGTATTCTTGGCAACACTTTCAAACAGAATCCCTATTGTTTCTTCTGGAATCAGTTTTTATTTCCTAGCATGACCTATAATTCCTAATGATCTCTCACCAAATCGTAAACAGGTGCAATATTATTTAGCTTTTAGAGATCAGCCAAGGTCAGCTAGATCTTCCACCATAATAGACCCAAATGTTAGAGATTAACATCAAAAAAATAATGTTCTAGAGCAAGAGAGAAAAGCACAAGAAAGTTACATTTTGTCCTAACATTGTTTTAATATGCTAAAACCTGAAAAAGAGTAATAAGATATGCAATAGGTTTAAACTGACTTAATAAAGAATACTTCTCCCAATATCAGAAGAAATCTTTAATAGAAATTTATAGTTGTGCTTTTTCTGTAACAATACAGAAGCCTGATGATGGCAGATGAGATTCTGCTGAAACGTTGCTACAACTTTAAAAGCACAACTATAATGATGTGGGAAAATACCCGAACAAAGCTGAATACCATACATGTAACTACCCAAAAAACTTAAGAAAATAAATATATTTGTTTTCTTAAGTTTTCACGGGTATTTATATGTATGGTATTCAGCTTTGTTCGGGTATTTTCCCACGTCATTATAGTTGTGCTTTTAAAGTTGTAGCAACATTTCGGCAGAATCTCATCTGCCATCATCAGACTTCTGTATAGTGTTCAGCTGTGAGTCAGATTTTCACAGCCATTTCTGTTTTAAATTTGGTGCTAGCCTACGCTGTGCCAGAATGGTTTTTTCTTCATCCTGATTGGTTGGGAGTTGTTCTGTGTTTATTGGTCTTGGAGTTTGCTGTGTTCTGCTTGATTGGTGTTTCTAATATCTTCTATCTGTTTTGTACCTTTTTGTGTCTGAATTGGCTGGCAACATTGTGCTTCCTGTATTGGAGGCTTTTAGTGCAGCTTGGCTCTGAGTAAACGGATGGCTATCATTTATTAGGAAGCTAGGTTTCATCTGGGTGCCTGGTTGGGGTGTGTTTGAGCTGGTGGTAACAGACCTATGGAACAGATGTCCTGCCCTACATAAGAGGTACTACAGACAAAATCAGAAAGATACTACATAGGCATCACATCAAGTATGTGTGTGTGTGTGTGTGTGTGTGTGTGTGTACATACATACATACATACATACATACATACACATACACAGAAATTTTTCCACTGGTATTTTTTGTGAGCATGAACATTTTCTCCCTTACAATTCTCCCTTAATATTGAAAAATATTAGTTTTAGCTTAACATGTTTCCATCTTCAGTTAGTATGCTACAATTAACTTGTTTTCTCTTCTAATGTAGGATTTTTCTTTACAAAGAATGCATTCTACCCGAAGATCAAAATACACACAGACACAGACACAAACTACACATAATTATAATTGTTTATTATTTTTCTAAATCAAATAATTTTGGGTCCGTTTCAATCTGACAGTGTAATTCTGCACAAACCTGTGTAAACAGCAATTTCACTAACTTCAGTGAAATTTATTTTCAGTTAAAATTTGATGCTTTCATGCTCTTCTGTATACATCTGCAAGTGCATTTTGCCTGCATGCATGCACTCTTAATTCATTTAACCAATTTTATAACCTGCATACAGCCTGACCAACTCTGAGCATTGTAGAAATAAAATTCAGAGTAGAAAACCAAAATAGTAATAGCACTTAGACTTATATACAGCTTCACAGTGCTTTACACCCCTCTCTAAGCAGTTTACAGAATCAGCCTATTTCTCCTCAACAATCTGGGTCCTCATTTTACCAACTTCAGAAGGATGGAAGGCTGAGTCAACGTTGAGTCAGTTGGACTCGAACTGCCAAACTGCTGGCACCCAGCAATCAGCAGAAGTAGCCTGCAGTACTGCATACTAACCAATGTGCCACCACAGCTCTTAAATGTAAAATTCCAATGTAAATTGATCATCTCATTCTTCTGAGGAAAGAATGTTCCAGAGGGTAGAAACTATTTCAGAAAAGAACTTCTACTTAATCCATCCTGCACATACTTTGGGGGCATTCTCACCAGGCCTTATTCAGAAAAACCAGGTAATCGGATCTATTTCAAGCAAGCCATTGACTGATATATCCTGATTCAGTGCCTTAAAGACTAGTAATCACTGGTACTTTATAGGGCTCTGGAAGCTCATTGACAATCAGAAGTGCTTTGAAGTTATTGGTATTATTTTGAGATTGGCAAGATTAACTTGCCAATAGTCTAATTGTCATATTGATACTATTTATTTATTTATTTATTTATTTATTTGATTTGTCAATTGTTTACAAGATAATAAGTATAAGTGTATACATAGTTTTGAATACATGAAATGGGTACATATAAGAAAAATAAAAGAAAAATAAAAGAAACAATAGGACAGGGACGGTAGGCACGTTGGTGCGCCTATGCACGCCCCCTAGAGACCTCTTAGGAAAGGGATGGGGTCAATAGTAGACAGTCTAAGGTTAAAGTTTTTGGGGTTTGGGGAAGAAACTACAGAGTCGGGTAGAGTATTCCAGACATTGATCACTCTGTTGCTGAAGTCGTATTTCCTGCAATCAAGCTTGGTGCGGTTAATCTTGAGTTTGTATCTATTGTGTGCTCTTGTGTTGTTATGGTTGAAGCTGAAGTATTCACTGACAGGTAGGACATTGCAATGTATGATTTTATATACCATGCTTAAATCAGACCGAAGACAGCGTAATTCAAGGTTTTCTAGTTCTAGAATTTCAAGTCTGGTGGCATAAGGTATTCTACAACAAGTAGAGGAGTGGAGAACTCTTCTTGTGAAATATTTCTGGACTTTCTCAATTGTGCTAGTATCAGATACGTGATGTGGGTTCCAGACTGATGAGCTGTATTCAAGTATTGGTCTAGCAAATGTTTTGTATGCTCTAATTAGTAGTGTGATATTACCAGAGAAAAAGCTACGTAGGATTAGGTTAACAACTCTTAATGCCTTTTTGGCTATGTAGTTGCAGTGGGCTCTAGCAGTTAGGTCATTTGAGATGAGTACTCCAAGATCCTTGACAGAGTTTGGATCATCAACAAGGTCTTGACTATTCAGCCTATATTTTATTTTCTGATTTTTTTTGCCAATATGTAAGACAGAGCATTTATTGGTTGAGATTTGAAGTTGCCATTTGTTTGACGATTCTGATACATAGTCAAGATCTTTTTGAAGGGTAGCAGTATTGTCTGTGGTATTGAACAGCTTTACATCATCAGCGAAAAGAACGCAATTGCTCTTAATATGATCACAGAGGTCATTTATGTAGAGTATGAAGAGAGTTGGTCCTAGAACACTGCCTTGGGGGACACCACTATTGACAGGTACAGAATTTGATAGGACGATTTGATTTGATTTTGACCATTTGTTGTCTGTTTGACAGGAATGCTTCTATCCAGTTATGCAGTTGTCTAGAGATACCATAGGATTTTATTTTTAGGAGTAGTTTGTTGTGTACCACTGAATCAAAGGCTTTACGGAAGTCTATGTAGATTGCGTCTATTGCTTTGCCCTGATTGAGTTGTGTCGTCCATATGTTTTTGCAGTGTAAGAGTTGCAGATTACAGGATAGTTTTTTTCTGAAACCAAATTGTTTATTGGAGAGTAGGTTGTTTGTCTCTAAGTGGAGGATGATGGATTGGTTAAGAATTGATTCCATGACTTTACAGGTGACGCAGCATAAGGAGATTGGTCTGTAATTTTCAACTAGGATGGGGTCTCCCTTTTTGAAGATGGGGATGACCATGGCTTATGACCATAGGTTAGGCAAGGAACTGGTCCTGAAAGGTTTTTCAAAGATTATGCTTAGAGGTTCAGCTATGGCAGTGGATAGCTTTTTTAAGTAGGCACATATTCCATCCGGTCCAATAGATAGAGATGGTTTTAGATTACGAAGTGCTTTTTCAACATTATCTTCTGTAAAATCGATATGTAATAGATCATTGTAGTTATCTGTGGTTCGGCTAGGAAATACTGGGCATGATCCATTGCTGTTTACAAATACTGAGCCGAAAAATGTGTTAAAGATGTTGGCTTTAATGGTGTCGTCGTTGTAGTCTTTACCATTAGGTCCTATCAGGGGTGGGATGGACCTTGAGTCTTTTAGTTTGTTGTTTACAAAATTGTAAAAAGCACGGGTGGAATTGGTGCTTAGAAGGTTTTCCTCTTGTTTAATGTGATAATTGGTGCATTCGGTCTTTATCTGGTGGCATAAATTTTTGTATCGGCTTTTGAAATTGGCAACGTGACCAGATTTGTTTTTCCGCCAGAGTGATCTCTTTTTGGATTGAAGTTTCCTTATTGTTATGGGTAATCTGTTTTTTTGTTTTGTTTTGGGAGTTGTTGTTGGTACATATAGTTTGATGACTCTTTTGACTTCAAGTAAGAATATGTTGTAATGGTCTTCAACAGTACTGCATCCAGTGAATAGAGATTGCCAATCAAGGGATGAGAGATCGTTGTTTATAAGATCATAGTTGCCTTTTTTGAAGTTATAATTGGGGATTACGTCATTGTTGTGGTTTTTGTGTGGACGTATGTTGAGACAAAAGTCAATCATATTGTGGTCACTGCTGGAAAAGGGTTCTTTAGTTTGTATTCCATAAGTTAAATTCAAACTATTGCAGAAGATGAGATCGAGGCAGTTGTTTAGTCTAGTGTTGTTGGCTACTAGTTGTTCCAGTCCCAGACTTGTAACAGCATTGTAGAAGGTTGCGTGTATGGTTTCAGTTGTACATTCATTTAGGGTCCAGTCAATATGAGGTAGATTGAAATCACCAAGAAAGATAAAAGGGTATGGGCAGGATGCTGCCCATGTTAGTAGTGTATTTAGCTTGTTTACATGTTCGATGTCATAATCAGGTGCTCTGTAACATAGTAAGAATCAAATTGTGATATTTAAGGATAGTTCACAGATAATGGCCTCAGGAAGAGCAAGCTCCTGGGTAACTTGGATATTTTTTAGATGTAAGGACTTTTTATAGAAGGTAGCAACACCACCTCCTCTATGAATTTCACGATCTGATCGGTAAACATGATAGTCTCTTACTGTGGTAATGGAGTCAGGGAGAGATGCATTGAGCCATGTTTCACAGACAAATATAATGTCGAATTTAGCCATATTTAGTAGGAGGAAAAATTCAGGTATTTTATTTACAAGGCTTCTTGCATTGAGTAGCTTGCATTTAAGGCCAGCAGTAGTTGGAACTGTGGTAGTTAGGGGCATGCGTGCCTAGTCTTGGGTGATGGTGGATTGATTGAGGTAGGGTTGTGGTTGAAGGTTAATACTAATGAAGGTTGATACTAATTGCAGTTCCAGATCATAGATGGCCAAAATGGCCACCACACAGCTGGAGACAGTTTCAATTTAAAAATAGTGCAGGAGCGGAGTTAATGACAATGTGGAACTGGATGAGAACTATCCTTTTTAATTTAAAATACAACCCTGAGAAGAATATTCAAAAAAGTGGACTCATAAATATATTAACTGTCTGCATTCTAGCTATTGGAGTAAAAAGTTATTATCTTAAAATACAGAAAATCAGACTTAAAGATTGGAATAAAGTGAAACTGAAAGCTACAGTATAAGACTCAACTGGTAGAGAAGTATGAAGATTTCACCCTTGGACCATTTAAAAGATTAGATTGATTAATTTGGGGACATAAAGATCTTTGGATATTGGACATTGTTTTTTTTAGTTTGAAAAGTGGCTTTGATTTAGATAAGGCAATTGAACAGTTGGACAATTGGCTGGGAAGAAATAAAAGAAACAAGAATAAAGAAGAGTGAAATTTGCAAAGAAATTGCATTGGATTTTCAGGAAATAAAAGATACACTGGCAAGAGGATTTGAGAACATTTTGAATAAAATGAAAACATGGATGCAGAGCTGGAAATTAAGATACAAATGACAAGAAAACAGGAAGACCAGGAAGAGGAAGAGTCAACTGAAAGAAGAATTAAAGATAAAAAGGAAATAAAAATAAATATAATGATTGGTGTAAACCAAGGGGAGAGTACTGTAAAAGAAAAGAAAAACATTGTGAAGTATTATACTAGACAATGAAGAGCAAAATTTAATAAAAATATAATGGTATTAGAATTGTATAAATTGTTAAATGTAAGAATGATGAATATTATTGTATTTGTATTAAAATGTGACTACAGAGGGTAATTTTTCTTTTTTAAATATAATAGTGGCATACTCAGAAATTAATAAGGGGAATAGATAATAGAAGCTTATAATTTAATATAAATTTGTGAAATGCTATTAGATAACTATTATATAACTAGGTAAACACTGCAAATATGATTATTAATATAAAGGTAGTAAAAGGTTAAGAATATAGAGATTGACATAAAAACAACATCCTGTAATATTGAATAATTAAAATTGATAGTTTAATAATTATATGTATTAATATCAAATTTGAAAAATTGTCAACTATATTAAGAGGAATATTGTCATATTTGTAACAAAATGTAAGACACTATGGAACCATTGTTCACACATTGATTTTTGCTGTAACAAAAAAAATAAAAATTTATTGCAAAAAAAAAGAAAGATTCTCCAATGAACCATTTGAAATATTCACCATATGATGGTTGAGTGCACACCTACATGCATCAACACATTTACTTCCAATGAAAACAATTTCTCCTAAATTTAGAAATAGAAATGTAAAAGAGAAGGAGATGGTCAAATAGTGAGACATTTATTAAGCTCTTACCTACACACCTCCCACAAATACCTCACAAAAAGAATGATGATGATGGTAAACTGACATAGAATTAACATTTGGCCAACAGAGACCTACTACTTGCTGGAATTTCCGATATTTACTGCTTTCTTGTTTATAACACTTTCTTTTTAACCAAACAAACACAATCTTATTCTTGTAGCTACAATAACAGAATAATGTTTAAATGTGAAACTACAGGTGCTCAAACTATTTCTTAAAGTATGAATTATTTCTCCTTTTTTTTGCTATGATTTATCTGAATACAATACTGATCTGCATACATGCGCACACACAAAACAGAAAGTTTTACAAATAGGCAATGCTTAAACCAGAGAAGTTATTAATACAAAGTCTTCAGGATAATGAAAATGATTGAAACAACTAAGTACCACCTCTCACTCTATTTAGAAGCATACTTAGAATATTTTAAGCAATATTTCATCATCCTACGGAGCAAAGAATATAGAAATGGCAACAGGAATGGTAAGGTTCTTACCATTTGTGCAAGAGTGGTGTAGATGAACAGTGATTGGAACTGGGTGAGAAGATTCTTTTTTATTTAGACCCTAACTTTAAAGAAAAAAAGAAAATCCAGGAAAAGAGACTTTTAGAATTATTTCTCAAAGTGGCGAACAACTATAGAGAAAAAAATCCTAGACCCAAAAGAAAGGAACTAAGGGAAGAAAAGCTAAAGACCTTTTAAAACATAGAAAATTGCACTTTTAAATTAGACTGGTGTTGTTTTGGAAAGGCATTATAAAATGCTGGAGCTATCTACTTGAATAGCTGACTTTGTTTCCATACATTGAACTAAATTTGGATGAATCAAATCTGTAAGACTTGAACAACGCTGAAACCTAAGCTGAGGATACCATCTATTGGTGAATGGAACATACCAGACCCCTACAAGTTTACCAAAAAAATTGATAAGAAAAATAAACAACATTCATCTGGGGGACTGTAGTGACACTTACTCTTTAACAGATAATCAGAGTTGGAAGGGACCTTGTAGGTCATCTAGTCCAACCCTCTGCCCAAGCGGGAGATCCTACACCATTTCTGGCAAATGGCAGTCCAATCTCTTCTTGAAAGTCTCAAGAGATGGCGCTCCCACAACTTCCGAGGGCAAGATGTTCCATTGGTTGATTGTTCTCACTGTCAGAAAGTTTCTCCTTATTTCCAGGTTAAATCTCTCCTTGTTCAGTTTCCATCCATTATTCCTTGTCTGGCCTACAGGTGCTTTAGAAAATAGCTTGGTCCCTTCCTCCCTGTGGCAGCCCTTCAAATATTGGAAGACTGCTATCATGTCTTCCTTGGTCCTTCTCTTTACTAGACTAGCCAAACCCAGTTCCTGCAACCGTTCGTTGTATGTTTTAGCCTACAGTCCCCCAATCATCCTGGCTGCTCTTCTCTGTATTTTTTCTAGAGTCCCAATATCTTTTTTATAATGTGATGTATAAAACTGGATGCAGTACTCTAGGTGTGGTCTTACTAAGGCTTTATAGAGTGATATTAGTACTTTCCTTGATCTTGACTGTATCCCTCTGTTAATACAATTTAGGATTGCATTAGCTTTTTTGGCTGCTGCTGCACACTGCTGGCTCATATTTAGCTGGTTGTCCACTAAGACTCCAAGATCCCTCTCACAGTTATTGCTATTGAGCCTGGTTTCACCCAGTCTATATGTGTACCTCTGTTTTTTCTTGCCTAAGTGTAGGACTTTACTTTTCTCTAATATTTAATTTCATTTTGTTTGATATGTCCCAGTGTTCCAGTCTGTCAAGATCCATCTGGATCTTGAGCCTACTTTCTTGGGTGTTAGTTATTCCTGCCAGCTTAGTATCATCTGCAAATTTGATAAATTCCCCTTCTATTTCCTCATCTAAGTTGTTAATGAAGATATTGAAGAGTACTGGGCCTAAGACGGAACCTTGTGGCACCCCACTGCTTACTTCCCTCCATGTAGACAGACCCATTAAGGACTACTCATTGAGTACAGTTTGCCAGCCAGTTGCGAGTCCATCTAGTGGTAGTGCTATCTATTCCACTTTTTTCTAGCTTACTAAGAAGTAGGTTGTGATCTACTTTGTCGAATGCCTTGCTGAAATCTAAATATATTATGACCACAGTATTTTGTTAGTCTACTAATTTAGTCACTGTGTTGAAGAATGAAATAAGATTAGTTTGGCATGATCTGTTTTTAACAAACCCATGCTGACTGCTAGTTATTACTTTACTTGTTTCTAGATGTTGGCAGATCTGTTTTTTTATTATCTTTTCCAGTATCTTCCCGGGTATTGATGTTAGGCTGATTGGTCTATAGTTTCCTGGGTCTGTTTTTTTTTCCTTTTTTGAAGATGAGAACCACATCAGCTCTTCTCCAATCCTCTGGTAATTCCCCAGTGCTCCAGGATTTTTGAAAGATATGGTGCAGTGGTTCTGAGATGACCTCTGCCAGCTCCTTTAAAACTCTGGGATGTAATCCATTAGGCCCTGGTGATTTGTGTTCATCAAGATCAGAGAGGTGTTCTCTTACTATTTTTTTGCTTATTTTAACTTTTATTTCTGGTTTCTTTTTTACAGTTATGTTTTTGGTGGGTTGAGCTATAGTTTGTTTTTGCGTGAAGATGGCTGCAAAGAATGAATTAAGCAGTTCTGCTTTCTCTCTATTGCCTGTTACTTCCTTGCCATCTTCTCTCTTTAGTGGACTGATTGTTTCCTTGATTTTTTTCTTATTATTTATATGTTGGAAGAAACTTTTTTTATTACCTTTGACTTTTGTTGCAAGTCTTTGTTCATTTTGAGCCTTTGCTATCCTGACTTCATCTTTGCAGATTCTGGCTCATCTAAAGCTGGTACTCTGCCTTAGTTGTATGTCCTTCTTTCCATTTTTTACTACTTACTTTAAGATTACTGGAGACTCTATTGTGAGAATAAGGAAGACTCAGGAAGTAAAGTGTCTTTTGATTTGCAGAAGCTGCCTGGACTACTTAAATGGAATTGATTAATAATCCTGAGATGTAAAGAGCTTAGAATTTGGAGCAATCCAACCAGCACACAAGTAAATAATTTAGCAGGATTCATTTATAGAAGAAACTTGTTTATATACAATAAAATAAAACATGATGCATATATAAAATACTCATGCAGCTCTTGCAACTTGGTAGCAAGTACAAGGATAAGAAGCAGAAGCCATCAGAACCACCAGAACTTTGAATCACAGAAGTTCTATATTTATATAGACTAGTTACACTGAGCCACACCCAGTCTCCAAGCTGTCTGATATAGCTCAAAACAGGTGCTGTTTCTTAGTCACCAAACAGTTCCTATTGGCTGACTTGTTATTGCTATCCCAGCTCATAATTTCTTATATACTGACACTCCTCCCTTTTGACTGGAATAGACATAAAACTGAATAACTTAATATTCTTCCCATGGTGCACTCCACCCAATGGCTTGTTATGAAAATCTGTGCTCATAGGTGATGGAGCAGAATTACAATCTTTCATGTTGTACCTCTCCCAACAGCTGTTCAATTTTTCTTCTTTGACTGAGAACATAACCAGCTTTCTCAGTTTTTTGTATCTCTACGCCAAGGTGATTTTGAATTTCACCCAAATCTTTTAATTCAATTTTTTTTCTCCGATTAACAAATTCTTTTTTCTGTGACAAATCCTTTGCAATGAAACAAAGATAATCCTCAAATTCTAATAATTGACAATCCCACCTTTTAACTTTCCAGTTAAAAGTATATATACAACCATCAGCCTTACAACTCTTGAACCCAAGACCCTTCAATGCTGTATCTAAACAGATATTCCAGGGGACTTCTGGCGACATCACGGCATGGCGAAGTAGGAGAATCTTGATCTGCTCTCCTACATTGGGGTTTTTGCTCGTGGGCAGCCATTCAAGGTGAAGTTAAATCCTGGTGGGATCACTTAAGTGAGGAAGAACTCTTGGAGCTGAATGGGAAGTGCAATCCTGGAGGTGAAGAAGGGAGCCTGAAGCACAGGGCAAAAGAAGCCAGCCAGCTAGGCTGGCCCGAAGATGCGATGAAACAACTTTGAGAAGGAAGTGGAGAGACGAGATCGAATTTGGAGTCCGGGAAAGAGGTTGAAAGGAATTGCTGTTGGATTATAACTAATGGATAAATCTGAAAGGTAATTGACATGTCTGTGAAGTGCCGGAGCAGAAGGGGGGAAGTGGAAAGTGGCAGCAAGACTGAGCTGTTTACCCATAGCTCCAGATAAAGTAGAAAATTGTTTTTAAAAAGGAAGTGGAAAGGAAAGAAAAGAAGAGTGACTATTGATGAAGAAAGTTTTGTATTTCTAGTCACAGAATATATCGCGGAGAATATTCTACAGCAGAGAAGAACTGTGAGACTTTTGTAAGCGATCAGAGGAGTGACAGTGCATCTCGTGGAGGCAGAGATTGTGACAGGGAGAGCAGAGTAAAGTAGTAGAGGTACTAGACTGAACTGAGAATTGAGAACGGAGAATTAAGACTTGAACCTATTTCTAGATATAATTGGATTATTAAGGAAACACTTGGAAAAAAGGAGATTGTAAATCCTCTTTTCACTTAGTGTTTGTTTTACTCTCTCTCTTTTTTTCCCCCTTCAAAAGTGATCGAAACGGTATAATCTCATTTTCTATTTACTTAAAGTATATATTTAATTAATAAGAAAACAAGATTGATTGGTTATTTGGAAATAGGTATTAAGTAAATAATATTTAATCCCTTTGGAGTATATTTTATATCTTTATATCTTTCTTCTTTTTACACATTACATATATTTGATTGACTATAGATTAATATATTGATTTATACAAAGATTAGATAATTAATTGTTCTTTCCCTCTCTCTCTCTCCTACCCTCCTTATGTTAAATACTATGAATTATTGATATATATATATGTTGTGGCTCAGAGGTGTGAGCCTGCTTTGTCAGAGGTCGAGGACTTGGACAATGAGGAAGAGGATGATTTGGCTCTGAGGTTTGAGCCTGCTTTGTTAGAGGATTTGGAATTGCCTTCCTCCCCAGGACTTTCCTCCTCGGCAGGACCTTCCTCCCTGATCGTGCCTCAGGTGTCAGCAGATAATCAGGAGAGCGTATTAGAGCCTCTGACTGAGGATCAAGCTGAGGAATGCTGGCTTGATGCGAGGCAACGGCGCAGGCAAAAGTGTAAGTTGCAACGTAAAATGAAGGGACAAATCAGAGACTGAGATGAGGGACTGACACGCCCCACAGAGGATAAAAGTGGGTGTGTTCGCTCTGAGAACTTGTTCGGGATAACGTGTTAATTTAGTGTGAGTTTTTCTGTGGAGCTTCGGTGCAGTCTGTTTCCTGAAAGCCTTCGTGATTTGTGTTGCTCTTATCTTATTGGACTTGGCAGGCAGCGTGTGTGATACTGCCTGCTTCAAAGAATTAACTCTATAACTACTGAATCTTCTTGCCTGCTTGTATTTTGTCAGAGTTGTGGACTTTCCATCCTCATTGGAAAGGTGAGACATAACATATATATATGTAAAAATATTAATTAGAAACTTAAATTCCTATTATATATTTAAAGTAATATTAATTGAAATATTGTAATTAATTTAAAGAAGTAATTGGGGTTGTAGCACTGTTATATACTTAAACATAGTTGAATGATTTTTTGACGGGCTAGATGATCTAAAAATTGATGATTTATTGAATTTATTAATATTAGATATAATATTAACAGAACATGAAGTGAACAATCAGGGTAATAATGAATAAAGTGGACTGGAAAGTTTGAAAACATAACTAATTAACTGATAAGAATCTCCTCACCTAACGGTGTTAAGGAATTAAACTAAGCAGATAAATAGTAATATAAAAATTTAAGAGAACTGAGAAAATCGAACTGTAAAACATAGATAAAATTGATGGTAGTAGGCAATACAATTTGGGAGAATATAGCTAGGATAGGAAACAACAAAGAATTATTAAAGATATGACCAGCACATCTATCACCATTACTAAAGTAGGAAGAAAACCGACACCAGCAGTAACACCATCCACCCCCACAGCAACATCAACACAAAAAACGGTTGAAGGAATGTTGGTGCCAGAAAAGCTCAAAAGCTCTACAGCTCAAACCAGTACACAATCAGTCCAAACTACTCTATTAACTATTCAAAGCATGATGTTGGCATTGCAGGAATCAATGTCCAAAAACCATATGGAAAGCAAAGCAGAAAGAGAAATAATAAAAGAAGAACTAAAAAATGAGCTAGGGGAAATGAGAAGTAAAGTAAAAAACTTATTAGCCTCCTATTATCTTAGATTCCAGAATGTGGAGGAAGAGAGGGGAGAGAATTTAGCATTGTTGATGGCAGAGATGTTGGCGGAGCTTCTGAACAGATGAGATGGTGAATGAACTGGACAACGTATACAGAGTATACACAAGCTACACGAGACGACATAGGCTCCCCAGAGAAGTGCATATTAGATTTGCAAGGAGGCGAGTGAAGGATATAATTTATAGAGTTATGAGAGATGAAGGAATAAAATACAAAGGTAGAGAAGTGATTGTTCTAAAACAGGTGCCGAGAAGAATGCGCAAACAAAGGAAAGACTATCAATTTCTCACGAATTATTTAAACAAAAAAAAATATCTTTCAGATGGATTACCCCAGAGGGTATACTAACAATATGGAAGGAAAAAAGGGTGAGAATAGATAATCTAACCAAAGCTCAAGAATTCTTCAACCAAATAGGAGGAACCGAGGAAGAACTAAGCAGCAGAGACAAGCATGAAACTCCAAGCCAAGAAGAGCTACAACCCAGAAGCAGGGGGAGGGAGAAGGAGAAGGAGAGGGAAGAAGATGAGGAGACGTTGGGAAGAGAAGAAATAGGATGAGAAGTCAAACGACAGGTAAAAATATTGAAGGATAGAAGTAAGAAAGGAATGGATAAAGGAGTTAATTTGATATCTATAAATATTAATGGGTTAAATGACCCAGCTAAGAGGAAAAGAATATTCTTTAAGCTAGAAAAACAAAAAGTGGATATAATATGTATTTAAGAGGTTCATATAAAGAATAGAGATAAAGGGTACCTATTAAACAAAAAGTTGGGGAAAATGAACGCAACATTAGCGGAAGAAAAAAAGAGGGGTAGTATTATATATAAAAGAAGATATAGCTTCAGAATTGATATACAAAGATGAATTGGGAAGAATAGTAATGGTAGAAGCGGTAATACAAAATAAAAAGACATTATTGGTGGGGATATATGCCCCTAATAAAAACCAGAGTGAATTTTACAAAAACCTATATGAAAAATTAATAGAATTTGGAAACCCAAGAATTTGCATAATAGGAGACTATAATGCAATAACAGATAATAAACAAGATTATGCTTGTGAACAAAGACAATTTAAGAAACGGAATACATTACCTAAGAAATTTATAGAGATGGTCAAAGAATTAGAATTAGTAGAGAAAAAAGAACCCAGGAATATCACAGTTCACTTTCTACTCTAGTCCACATAAATCATGGTCCAGAATAGATATGGCCTAGGTAAATAGTGAGCTATATAAAGAGATTCAGGATATAAAAAATTTGGTTAACACATGGGCAGACCACAACCCGATACAGATAGTATGGAAAAATAGTCATTATAAAAAAGGCAGATGGACACTTAATCCCCAAGTACTTAAAGAGAAAGAATATATTCAAAAAGTTACGGAAGAATTGATCAGCTTTTTCAAATTTAATAAAAAACAGGATACTTCATTGCAGAACCTATGGGATATAATGAAGGCATATTTAAGGGGAATATCAATAGCCTATATAGCAAATAGAAACAAGGAAACAGAGCGGAAGCAGAAAGCTTTATCAAAAAGGATAGAGAAATTGGAAAATAAACAAATGGAAATCCCGGGAGATGAGTATATCAGAAATGAACTAGCATCAGTTAAACATGAGATGAATATTTTAGATCAAGAGGAACTAATTAAAAAATTATTATATACTAAACAAAACTATTTTGAACATGCAACCAAACCCGGAAGGTGGCTGGCATATAAATTACGAAAAGAATATCAGAAAAGAATGATATACCAATTACAGGATAAAAATGAAATAATAGAGACAGACCAGGAGAAAAAAAAGGAAATTGTAAGAGAGTACTTCAAAGATCTTTATAAACAATAAGCAGTTGACTTAAATAAAATAGAAGAATACTTGAAAGAAGGAACTCCCTACCCAATATCAGAGGACAAAAAAGAGATGTTGAACAAAGAAATAACTCTAGATGAGTTAAAGGTGGCAATTCAAAAACAAAAAAGGAATAAAATGCCAGGCCCAGATGGGTTACCAAATGAGCTATGCAAAGAAATAGGTGATATATTAGAGATAATATTATTAGAGGTTTGCAATGAGGTATTATTGGATGTTAAAATACCAGAATCTTGGAAGGAGGCATACATAACATTAATTCCAAAAGAGGGCACACATGCCAATCAAACAAAGAATTACAGACCAATATCCCTTTTAAACTCAGACTACAAAATTTTTATGGCAGTAATGGCGGAAAGATTAAAGAAAATACTTAGTAATAAAATTCATCCGGACCAAAATGGATTTCTTCCCACAAGGCAGATCAGATATAACACAAGAACAATAATAGATATATTGGAATATTATGAAAAGCATCCAGGAAGCCAAATGGCCTTGATCTTCCTGGATGCACAAAAGGCCTTTGACAATTTAAATTGGGACTTTATGAAAAAGCAGATTAATTTGATAGATTTTGGAGACAATTTCATAAAAATGTTGAATGCAATCTATGCCACACAAAAGGCCAATGTATAAATGGAGAAATTACCAAATCATTAAAGATAAGGAAGGAGGTCAGACAGGGATGTCCACTTTCACCTCTGCTTTTTATAACTATTTTGGAAATTTTGCTGGATAGAATTAGATTAAATAAGGAAATTAAAGGAATTAAAATTAAAAACCAAGAATATAAATTACAAGCCTTCACAGATGATATGGTTTTTGTCATAGATGACCCAATAGGCTCAGGACCAGCTCTACTAAATGAAATAGACAAATTTGGTAAATTAGCAGGATTAAAAATTAATGAGGAAAAAAACCAAAACGTTAGTTAAAAACATAAACAAAAAAATTGGAAGAAAAGGTGGGATTACAAATTGTAAATAAAATAGGAACCTGGTTAAGAGCTAGAACATTAAACCTGTGAGAGGATAATTATACTAAATTACTGAAACAGATTGAAAAGGACTTGGAAAATTGGAATAAGATGCAAAGTTCATTATTAGGTAGAATAGCAACAATCAAAATGAATGTTCTACCTAAAACATTATATTTATTTCAAACAATTCTGATATTGCTGGACAAAAAATTCTTTAAAGATTTAGATAAAATTGTAATGAAATTTATCTGGGCAAAGAAGAAAACAAGGATAAAAAAAATTATTTACAAGATAATAAAAGCAGGGGTGGATTCGGACTACCTGTCTGGGAGACATATTATAGAGCAGCAGCATTAGTGTGGATAAAAGATTGGGTTGACTTAAGGAATAACAGGATTTTACAATTGGAGGGACATGATTTGCAGCTAGGCTGGCATGCTTTTTTATGGAACCCGAATAGTATAAACAATTTATATTTTACCAGACATGTATTCCAAAATTCTTTAATTAAAGTTTGGACTGAAATAAGAAAGAATCATTACACTAAAATCCGGAGGTGGTTCTCAATGATGGAGGCAATGTTTCATTTAAACACAATGGACATCAGTAAAAAACTTAAATACTACCAAATATTAGATAGCGAAGAATTAAAACAAAACAGGAATTAGAATTGCAAGAGATAGCTATTGATAATTGGTCATATTTTCAAATAAAATTGAGATACAACAAAGACGTAAAAGAATATGGAATTGAGGTAAAAGATACATATTTCGATAAAATACTTCTAAATCCTGAGAAAAGCTCAATTTTCAAATTATTTATTAGACTATGAAATGGCTGAGAAAATTGTGAAAGGTCCCATGTTGGCTTTGGGAAAAAAACTTTGGTTATAGCATTGATCTGGATAACTGGGAAGAAATCTGGCAGAAAAATTTGACACTAAGCAAATCAGTAGCGCACAAGGAGAATTTATACAAAATGAAGTATAGATGGCATCTGGCACCCTCCAGATTGGCCAAAATATTTCCGACAGCCAATCCTTGCTGTTGGAAATGTAAAGGGAAATTTGGTACATACTTTCATTCATTGTAGACTTGTCCTGAGATAAATAAATATTGGCTAAAAATAAAAATGTGAATAGAAGAAAATATAGGGAGTGGACTGGAGTGGAAACTGGAACTATTTTTGTTGGGAATGATTAAAGGGGACTACCCAGCTAAAGTAAAATATCTGACCATCCATTTATTAACTGCAGCACGTATCTCACTAGCACATTATTGGAAAAACCCAAATGTACCACCAATACAGGTTCTTATTAAGAAAACATATGAATGTGCCCAACTGGAGAGGCTTACGCTTAAAATTAACTGGAAGGAGGATATAGATTATTACCAGATATGGGACAAGTGGGTAGACAATAAAAGGGGAAACATATAAACGAACCTAAGATACAAATTATATCCTGCGATTCATAATATATTAAGTACAATTCAAAGTTTTAAATCTTCTTTTCTTTGTTACTACTATTATTAGTATTAGTTATTTATAATATTGTTGTGTTTATTAGTTAAAAAACATGAATGTATTAGTAATAGAAGAGTGGTTATAATCCAACGTGAAAATAAATGGAGTATATTGAGAATTATTTAGTATTTAGGATGTGATAAGGTGTGAATATGTGACTAGTACTAGTACTTTTACCGGCAATTCATCCCGTCTTTTGCTAAGATAGCAGTGCCTATCACCAATCTCTTAAAAAGTAAAGGGGAGGCGAAACCAAAGCCTAGCAAGCCGCTGGAGTGGTCCATGGAATGCCAAAATGCCTTTGAAAAGCTGAAGCGACTGTTCGCTGCAGAACCAGTGCTAAAGCACCCAGACATGGATGCCCCTTTCGTAATCCAAGCCGATGCAAGTGATGTGGCCATTGGAGTGGTATTACTTCAAATCAATGAGAAGGGAACTTTACAACCCTGCGCCTACACCTCCCATAAACTAACTGAAACTGAAAGGAGGTGGGCTGCCTGGGAGAAGGAAGCGTTTGCAGTTCGCTGGGCTCTGTTGACATGGAGACATTTCTTGGAAGGAGCAAAACACCCATTTGAAGTATGGACTGACCATAAGAATTTGGAGGCCTTGGACTTCCGGGTTGCCAGGCTTCGGCGACAGCAGGGATTCGCGTCTCTCCGCGATCCCTGCTGTGCTCGCCGTCTTGGTGCCTCTGATCCAGACGGATCTGGAGGATAAGGCTGCCCCATAGAGGCAGCCGAAGATAGGGAGGATCTGGGAAGGGGTTTGGGAGTGTCGCAGACCCCCTCCTCACCCAGCTTAACCTCCTTTTCTCAAGGCAGTGGAGCGGCAGTCAGCGATGGCTGCCACAAAGAAGCTGGCAGCTGGAAAAGATTGTGCTGGAGGAAGAAGGAGAAAGAAGATTCAGAAGTGAAAGTGCAGGCTGTGCCGGGAAAATAACAGCTTCTAAAACCCTGGAGTGGAATTGTTTATTGCCTGAAAGATACATTGTATCCCTAAGAAGAGAAAAGCGGCAGAGAAAGCTGCCAAGGGAAAACTTTTTTTCTACTTACTCTCCCACCCCACAGAAATACTAAATGCAGAACTGGAAAATACACTGGGCACCGAAGGTATTTTAACTTGAAAACTATCAGAGAAAGGACCTTGGACTTTGGACTTAACACTCTCAAGAATTGGAAAGCCCGCATTGGAGGTATGGGTTTCTAAAGGGAAATTGCTGTTGTAAGTGGGGGGAGAGGAAAAAAAACTTTTTGGAGCAGAGCTTGAAAAAAGAGGAGATTGCCTAGAACTTTAAAGAAAGATACATTTTAATGGGAACCTTTTGATTAATCAGTAACCCCAGAAAGAGAAATTGAAGAAGGTAAAAAAAAGTATTGAAAGAAATAGTTTATTTGGATCTTTTAGTGACTTTGGAATTCTTTTGGAATTACTTTTGATTAAAAATACTTGGGTGGTTGTTTTTGAAGAAGTCTTTCTCTTCATGATGGCATTGCTTTTGGATGAATTAAAAACTCAATACCAAAAATATAAGAAAGAAGAGCAAGATGGAAAAGATACTTTGGGCACCCTTTTTCAATTTTTAGAAATGGCGGTATGTACTTATGAAAAATTGACTACGCAGCAGGACGACTGGAACAAAGAAGAAGAAGAAGCCATCTTGGATGAGCAATGGGTTTTCCTTGGGGAGGAGGAGGAAGAGGAAAAGAAAAAGAGGATTTTAAGGGCAGAGAAAACAATCCAAAAAGAGAAAAATGAGATGAAAGGTGGATATAAGGTTAGAAAACAACAGAAAGCGGGTAAGCAGAAGAAGAAAAGGGAGGAGGAGAGACAATGGGGTAAAAAAGGCAAGGAGAAAAATAAACAAGTGAGAAAGGAGGGGATGAAAAACCTTAATGGTGGGAAGCAAGACTTAAAGAAACAAAATCTATTTAGAGACAATGGGTAAATTTAATTGAAAAAGGGATTCTGGAAGGTACATAAAAGTGTGTTTTTATATGTGTATTTAGAGTAAAATGTGTATTAGTATATATGATTAGCTCTTTTATGGTATTTATGGTGGGTTATAGGCTTTCATTTTGTAATTGTAGTGTATTTGCTTTTCTTATAAAATTTTCTGTGTAATTCTAGAATGTACTAACCAGAATCTCAATATAATTTAAGTGTTATATTAAGCATTATTAAGTTAGGGAAAAGAGTCAAGGGTGTTACTCCAATTAGTGTATAGGAGAAGTATATCTAAAGAAAAAAGATGAATGGATAACTGGAAAAGAACAGACAAAGAATGATAAGTATTATGAATTGTATTGAGATAAGATAAACAAAATATAACTAAGAAAGACAAAAGAGGGAAGAAGCTATATAGAAAATTGAAAATGGTAATAAGATATGGAATGACATATAAAGTAAATATGATTTTTGAATTTGTGTCTGTGCGAAGAGTTTTAACCCGGGATTAAGCAGCTTTCAGAAATGATGTTTTTTATGTTCTATGTTATGTATGTTTGTGTATTGTTTTTTAAAAGGCAAAAATTTTGATTAGTAAGAAATATAATCTGGACAATAGAATGAAAAGGAGAAATTGGGATAAGATATGAAGATGAGCAGATAATGTAAATATACATATTACCTTTGGCACATTTTATTGGTTCTTCCAAAAAGATTCTTTATGTTAATATGCCTTGATTGTTTGTATGTTTTGTAAAGTCAACAAAATTTGTTTTGTTTTGTTTTTTTAAAAAACAAGTCAGAGGAAAATATAAGTGTGATGATTGAATAGCAGATAAACTAGAAAAGAAATGTTATTGAATAAGAGTAAAGAGAAATAATGTGAAATTTGTTAAAGGGAATTTATGTGTCTATATGGAAATAGGATAAACTAGAAAAATGTGATATAAAATAATGTGTTACCTGCTTTGTAAAGATTTATAATGGAAAGAGGTTTTACGTTTTTAATGTTTAATGTTTTGTTTTGTTTGTTTTTTGTTAAAATCAATAAAATTTGTTTTTTTTTAAAAAAAGAATTTGGAGGCCTTAAAAACACCTCGTAAACTGTCTCCTAAACAAGTTAGGTAGGTCCAGTATTTTAAGTGGTTCAACTTTTCACTGAAGTACATCCCAGGGGGGAGGAATTTTATGGCGGATGCTTTAGCTAGACTGCCTCAATATAACAGTATCCATCAGGAAGTGATACGGCTGATAGTTTCAACCAAACAGCTAGCCACCTCAGTGGTCACTAGAGCGCAAAAGAAGAAACAAGATGTGGATTTATCGAGTGATTTGACGGCGCAATTGAAGGAGGCCCTAAAATTGGATGAATGGTTTCTGGCTCATTCGAATAACTGTACAGTTAGAGATGGTTTGGCCTGGATGGGAGCAAAGTTGTATGTACCAGAGACATTGAGAAGCCAAATATTGCAACAAGCCCATGACTCTAAAGCGGCTGGTCACTTTGCATTCGTGAAAACCTTACACCTCGTTAAGCGACAATTCTGGTGGCTTGTGTTGAAGAAAGACATTGAAACTTATTGGCTAGCTGCTCAGTTTGCGCCTCAGCAAAAAGGCCACCTGGTAAGCCAGCGGAGCTGTTACAAAATGTGGCTAGGCCAATGGCTCCATGGAAGGAAATCTCTATGGACTTTATAGTAGAGTTACCCGAGAGCACCAGAAACACGGTTATTTGGGTAGTAACTGATTTGTTTTCCAAACAAGCACATTTCATACCTTGCTCTAAGATTCCCTCTGCAAAGTCGTTGGCTAAACTGTTTATACTACATATTTATAGACTGCATGGCATTCCTGAATGTATAACTTCTGACTGAGGGGTTCAATTCACCTTGAACTTTTGGAGAAAGTTCCTGAAGTTAATAGGCTCCACCCAGGGCTTAAGCTCTGCCCACCACCCCCAAACCAATGGGGCCTGTGAGAGAACTAACGCTGTGCTAGAACAATACCTCAGATGTTACATAAATTATCAACAGGATAATTGGGTTAACTTATTGCCATTTGCCAAGGTGGCATACAACAATTCTGTTCATAGTAGTACTGGGTTTACCCCCTTTAAAGTGGCGTCGGGACAAGACTTTGTGCCCATAACTGAGCTTCCTTGTGAAAAACCTAACATCCAGTCGCTAGACGAATGGATATCTCAACTCCAACTTAACCGGCCAGTTGCTCATAAAGCATTGGATGACGCACATCAGTCCCATAAGAAGTTTGCAGATAAAAAGAGAGCCCCACAGAAGTCCTATCAAGCGGGTGACAAAGTTTTCCTGTCCACCAAATACTTACAAACCACTCAAAAGTCAAAGAAACTTGGTCCTAAGTATGTAGGTCCTTTCACAATTGAACGGATCGTAAATCCTGTGACAGTCCAATTGACACTACCAAAAACTCTTCGACGAATTCATCTGGTTTTCCATGTTAGTTTGTTGAAACCTGAACACACTTCTGGTCTGAGACCAACCCAGACTGATCCTCCTATACCATTGCTGATTGAGGATGAACAACACTTTGAAGTTAAAGAAATTTTGGACTCTTGAAGATGGAGGGGTCGCCTCCAATACCTCGTAGCTTGGAAACATTTCCCATCTTCCCAAGCTGAGTGGGTCAATGAGAAGGATGTTAGAGCCCCTAAGCTGATCAAAGACTTTCACACAAAATATCCTGATAAACCCTAGAAATGTATATGATTATTAATCAGTATCTTTTATGTTGTTCTCTCTTACAGGACTAACGTCTTTTTTCTAGGAGGGCCGAATGTCAGCCTTCAAGATCTTTCCTACTGCTTTGCATCTTTTAGCTGCCATAAGTAATGGAGAGAGGAGGGGGGATATGCCTGGGAAGAGAGCTGGAGGTGTTACATTCTTGTGTTGTGTAAATCAGGAGGGGGGGGTTATAAATTCCTGCTCTTAAGTTTCTATTCCTCACTTAGCTTTCTTTTCTCTGCACAGCTGCAAATCTTTATCAAAATATGTCAAGGTCAATGGACAGTGGCCTCATCACCACCTGAAGATGCCCACATGATCATATTCACAACTTTTAATTGGAAGACTCATTTGAACTATGAGGGGTGGGAACGTTTCCAACACTTTGTATATGTGATCTGCGCGCCTAATTTCTCAGATTCAGAATTCTATTTGATGCTACTTCATTTTCAGTAAAAGACATCTTTGCTCAAATCTAAAGAGTCTAAGTTTTTCTTTCTTGAATTTTGAATGGAGCACCACCTGACAGGGACATTAGATTTCTAAACACTGACATTTAAAAATTAAAATCTTTTTCCTAACAGTGGGAAGGAAGAGAAGTAAATGATTTATACCAAGATTTGCTGAAGGAGACTGCTTGGAGCTTATACGATCAGAGATTAATTTGCAATAAGACTTCAAAAAAGTTATTTTGGAATTGTGTAATTGAACTCTACCCCAGGAAGAGAAAGTATTAAAAGAAGAAAGTGCTAAATGAAACAGTTTGGGTTGATTTTGATTGCTGGATGACTTTGGGATTTTTGCAAACTATCTTTTGAAAGACTAAAAACATTTGGATTGTTTAAAAAAAAATTTACAATGGTATCTGTTGAAGAATTGAAAATGGAATTTGAAAAGCTAAAAGAAGAGGAACAAGAAGGCAAGGGTTCTTTTGGATCAATTTTTTGCTTCTTAGAAATGACGATCTCTACTTATCAGGAAATACAGCAACAAGAAAGTTGGGATGAAGAAGAAGAAGCCATCTTTAATGGACACATAACTTTAATTGAGGGGAAAAAAGGGAAAAAAGGGAAAGAAAATGGAGAATTCAAGTTCTAAAAAAACAACCAAGAAAGGGAAAAATAAGGTGAAAAATCGATATAATGTCAGAAAGCAAAAGAAAAGAGGAATACAACAGAGAGGGGAGACTAAGAGGGTAGAGATTGAGAGATGGTGGGGTAAAAAGGCTAGATTTGACAAGAAAGGAAGGGAAAAAGTAAAGAGAAGTTATAAAGGCTTAAAACAAGATGTTAAAAAACAGGTTTTTTTCAGAGACAAAGGGTAAAATATAATTTAAAAAGTGATTCTGCAAAAGTACATAAGATTGTATTGTAGTATTTTTATTTGAATAGAGTCAGAAAATTGGAAAATATATGTGTTAATAGAACATTGCAGGGAATGCGTAAAATGTCTAAGATTTAATAATAGAGTTTAATTAATTAATTTGTTATGGAACATTGTTTTTACCATACTATAAGTTCATTATGTTTTTTATTCTAAAATGTCATGTAGAATGTACTAAGCAGAATCAGAATGGAAATTATGTATTATTTTAAGTGTTAAATTTGGGGGAAAGATAGAAAGGCGTCATACTTCAACCAGTGATTACAGGAAAAATTTTGTATTAAAGAGAAAAGATAAATAGATAATTGAAAAAAAATGGACAAAAGATACAAGTATAATGATTTAAATTGAGATGAAATAAATAAAATAGAATTAAGAGAGTGAAAAGAGGGGAGAAGACATATAGAAAATATAGAATGTTATATAAGATATGAAATAGTATATAAGGTGAGCATGGATTTGATTTATGTCTGTACAAAAAGATGCAACCCGGGGTTAAGCCGCTTTCTAAAAAGAAGTTTTATGTTTTCATGTTATGTGTCTTGTTTGTTTATGTTTGTTTATTGAGAATTAACAATGTTGGATAAGAACATATGAAATAATAATAATATGAAATATAGTAATATGAAATAGATGAAAGTATAAGTTTAATGAATAAAATTGAATAAAAGTAAAGGAAGAAACAGTGAGAAGTTGGAAAAAGAGTAATAAGATATGAAGTTGAATACATAAGATGCATATTAAATTGTGTTTGTATGGAAATGTGATAATTTGGAATTATCTTGTACTTAAACAAGATGTTCTATTTGTTTTTTTAAGCAGTTCTTAGTAAAGATGTTCTATGTTCTTACATTTTATGTTTTGTTTGCTTGTGTATTGTTTTTGAAAATTAATAAAATTTGTTTTAAAAAAAAACTAGACAGAAGATATTAGAAACACCAATCAAGCAGAACACAGCAAACTCCAAGACCAATAAACACAGACCAAGATTCCCAACCAATCAGGATGAAGAAAAAACCATTCTAGCACAGCAATAGGCTGCCCCAAATTTAAAACTGAAACAACTGTGGGGGACTGACTCACAGACGGACACAATACAGAAGCCTGATGATGGCAGATGAGATTCTGCCGAAACGTTGCTACAACTTTAAAAGCACAACTACAATGACGTGGGAAAATACCCGAACAAAGCTGAATGCCATATAC
>NW_020769326.1:3339909-3366163 GCF_900518735.1 Pseudonaja textilis
AGAAATGGGGAATTGGAATTCCTGGTTAAAGAAACCAGATGTTGCTAGTGAAGTTCCTTCCATTCCTATGTTTTCTCCTCTCGGGGAGTTAATAAATCAATGGAATGAGACATGGTTGGTTCAGTATACAAAGCCCCTAGATAAAATACGGTTAATTGAAATTTGCACAGCTCAATGGCCGAATCATATTTTGAAACCTCCTAATTATAGGTGGTTGCAGTTTGGGGAATCTGATGTATATTGGATCAATGCCTTGAAAGCTGTTTTGACTAAAAAGAAGTTAGATTCTCAGTTGCCTTATGTAGTGCCTTGGTACCATGTACAGTATACTGATCCATTCCCTCCTCTTGGTAAGAATAATAAAAAGATTTTGTATGCCAAGGGGAGTGATAAATGGGATCCATTAGATTATGCTGGGTGTGTACATCCTCCTCCTTATAACATAGCAGAGTCTGTGCAAGATGCTGCGGGGGAATAAGTGGGGAGGAAGTCTCCCTACCATTTCTCAGTATAGAGAGATGAAACAGGAGCTGGATTCATTGGCAGTTGCTGGACCTTCTAGTGGAGCTGTTACTAGATCCAAAGCAAGAAGGGAACAACAGATGCTTTATCCATTACGTGAATGTCCCACTTACATCCTCAGATTTGAAGAATTATAAGTTATCTATGCCATCTTTACAGACCGATCCAATTTCTTTGGCTGAATCTCTGGATTTGTTTTTAGGACCAAATATTTATACTTATGTGGAATTACAACATATTATGGGGTACTTATTTACTTTGGAAGAGAGGGGGCAGATCAGACGGGCCACTATAGCATTTTGGAATAAGACACAAGAGGGTGTGGTAAATGCTATATAGATGGTGAGGTGAAGTTTCCTTTGGCAGATCCTGGGTGGGTTTAGCCAGAATCCAGAAGATAGAGTACAGATGATGGATACAAAGAAACTTATTATGCAAGGTGTGAAAATTGCTGTGCCACAGGGAGAAATTTAGCTAAAACTTTTGAGATAGGCCAGTTAAAAGATGAGTCCCTGGCAGAATTCTTGAATAGAATCAAGGATAATTTGAATAATTATTCTGGTCTTGCTCCACAGACACCAGAATATCAGGCTTTAATGAAATTACAATTTGTTACTAAAGCCTGGGGGGATGTGCAGAAGAAACTGCAGAAGATAGAAAGATGGGCGGAGTCAGACATACCGTAGCTATTTTGCTGTAAGAGGCTACTAAAGTTTTTATAGGTCATGATCTTGCAAAATCTCATCAAAGTCTCAGATTATGTTTTCAGCATTGAAAGCTGCTAAGGCTGAAAAGGCAGACAAGCCAGTTGGACAGGTTGCAGCTAAAAATAAAAATAAAAGGGTTGGAGTTCCATCTACTGGGAGTAGATGGAAGCTTCCTGAAAAAGGAAGGAGAGGATTTCTTTCCTTGAATAGGAATAGAGAGATGAAGGGGAGTAGGCAGTGTTTTGCTTGTGGTAAGGAGGGGCATTTTGCAAGAAATTGCCGTGACAGGCAAAGAATGTAAAGGAGGGAGAAGAGACTGTATACCCTAATTGAAGATTAGGGGGGTCAAGGGCTCCTGACACTTGAGTCCCACTGGGAGCCTTTAGTAAATTTAAAAGTGGGACCTGAGGAAATAAGACTGTGTTTTCCTAGTAGATACTGGGGTGGCTAGAACATCTTTGTGTGAGTTACCTGAGTGCATTACTCAGGAAGGGAAAACTATGATAGTCTCTGGTGTTAAGGGGGAACTCTTTGATGTTTCTATTGTTGAAAATGTGTCTCTAAAAGGAGGACACTGAGATAACATTGGATGTTTTATATATACCTGAAGCTATGAACCTTTTAGGATGAGATGCTTTGTCTTTATTAGAATGTGAGCTTATCTTTTCTGCCCAAAAGTGCACTGTTCATTTACTGACTGATGAACAGGAGAGATTTATAGATCCCATAGTGTGGGAAGCAAAAGGGAATAGAGGTGTTTTGAATATTACACTTGTGGAGGTGATTTTAAAAGAGGGGTGTTGAGCCAGCGAGGCAGAAGCAATATAATATTTCCGTAGAAGGGAGATGTGGGTTAAAGCCAGTGAAAGAGTCTCTATTGAGGGATGGACTAATTGAGCCTGCAATGTCACTATATAATACATCTATCTTTCCTGTAAAGAAACCTGATGGTTCTTTTAGATTAGTAGCTGATCTGAGAGCCATTAATAAATTGGTAGTTGAAAGACACATTATTACACCTGATCCCTATACATTATTATGGAGAATTCCACATGAGCATAAATATTTTAGTGTCATAGACTTGAAGGATGCTTTTGGACATGTCCTTTGTCTGAGAACTCGAGAGATATTTTTGCTTTTGAATGGACAGATCCTGACACACATCGAACTCAACAGTATCAATGGTGTGTGTTACTGCAGGGGTTTTCAGAGAGCCCTAATTTGTCCTTGAAGGGTTTGAACCACCTGTGGGAATAACAGTGTTGCAATATGTGGATGATTTGCTAGTCTCAAGTGAGAAGAAACGGGAGGTAGAGAAAGGGACAAATGCATCGTTGAATTTCTTGAGACAACAGGGCCTGAGAGTTTCGAAGAAGAAATTGCAATATGTGGAATCTGAGGTTAAATACTTAGGACATTTAATTAGTCATGGAAGTAAGACAATAAATCTGGAAAAGATTGAAGGGATAGTCAGACAACCTATACTGATAACTAAGAGAGAAGTTCGTAAATTTTTAGGGTTGTTAGGCTATTGTCGTCTTTGGATAGATAATTATACAGATAAGGTGAAGTTTCTCTATGAGAAATTGTTGGATAATGAACCGTGGGAGGTTGTATGGAAGAGGTGAATAAAATAGAAATGCTTAAGAAAGTCTTGATACAGGAGGGCGGAGTCTGGCATCGCAGTGGTACGACGCGCGATCTTGATTCTCCAAGATCAATGTCAATATCTTCACTGCTGGACAGTCCTGACAGACCTAAATTGTCCCGTAGAGATAGTGATTGATAAGGGTACGTCCTGTCGATCCTAGGGACATTGCAAAGTTCCTGGTTGATCCAGGGAAAGCCCTTTTGCCAGTGGCGGAGAGGCAGCCATTCAAGCTGCTGAATCTGGGACAGCTCTGGAACAGAAGAGATTGAAAGAAAGTTTGTCAGTTTGGTGAAATGAACTTTTACTTATTATTTTTTGAAGAGAACACCCTGAAAGTTTTAAAGTGAAATTAAACGTGAAGAGAAAAGAGTTTAAGTGGTGAAATTAAGCTAAAGTGAAGGTTTCCCCCCCCCTTTTTTATTGGAACTTTGAATTAGGCAAAGCTTCTTACTTTCAAACTGGACTGGTCTCTTTTAAATTTTCTACTTTTGTTTTTATTTTCTTAACAAGTTTTTTGAAAGTCTGTTTTGATTTAGATTCTCCTTTTTGATTCAAGATTTACTTTTTTATAAAAAGAAGGATTTCATTTTCTCTTTTTGTTCCTGGCACTGGATACATGAGGGGGGAGTGAAAGTGAAGGGAAAAAAAGTAGCACTGCCATCTAGAGGCTTGGATATATTGTTTCTTTTTTCTTCTATTTGTTTATGCATTTGTGTTATACTCAAGGACTCTGAGCTTTGCACTGGAAAAGATAGTGGGATGAGCATGGCAGATTGTTTACGCAGGTGCCCATCTGTGAAACTACAGATAACTAGAGTCTGGAGTTGAAGTTGAAAGAAAGAAGATTGAAGTGATCTTGAAAATACTGGAACTAAAAACTGTGAGTTGATTTATTAATGAGCCTTGAATATTTAGTGGCAGTGGCTGGCTTTACATTAGAACTGTTTGTTACTTTTCACTTCCTTTTTTACTCCCCCTCCAGTTGGATTTTTATATTTGGATTTCAACCTTTTATTTCAGGAACTAGAATGTAAATTTTTTATTATTTTTTGCTCTCTTCCTTTTCTCCTTCTTACTAAGAAAAATAATTGAATTAAAGTATACAAGTGCCTGAAGATTTTTTTCTTTTTATTTTTTGGAGTGGCAATTGCCTGCCTGTGCTCTTTTTTTTCTTTTTTCTCTTTCTTTCTTCACAGATAAGTACTACAAGATAAGCAGAAAGACAACAGCCCCAACTTCCTCAATACCAATAGCCTCTTCACCATCTGGAGGACAACGGTCAATACAGACAATCTTACAACAGGAGAAAGGGAAGGAGGTGACATTACAAATCATTATGCAAGGAATTCAGAAGATTGAAAAGAGAATGGAGAATATTGAGCAAAGAACTGAAAAGACAGATGAGAAAGTAGAAAATATTCAACAGATGATAATGAAATATGAAGACAGATTCAAAAAAATTGAAGAAGACATACAAAGGGACAAGAAAATTGGAGATATTGATACTCGGTTGAGCAATGTCAAGAAGGGCAGGTCTGAACCATTAGGATGGAAAATTGATAGATCAGAATTCTACTTAAGATTTCAAAATGTAGAAGAAGGAAAAGGTGAAAATCTTGCTGAAATAATGACAGAAATACTGGCAGAAGCATTAGAGATAACCAAAGAGAAAATGATGGATGAGATGGATGAAGTGTTCCGGGTCTATACAAGATATGCAATGAGAAACAGACTACCAAGAGAAGTTCACATCAGATTTACTAAAAAGATCATCAAGACACAGAACTGCAGGTGGCAAGAGAGAAAACATTACAGTATAAAGACAAAGAAATTGTGGTGCTGAAATGGGTACCAAGAAGTGTAAGAGAGATGAGAAGAAAATAGTTATTTTTGACCAAAGTGTTACTTAAATGAGGAATAAACTACTGATGGTTGATGCCAGAAGGACTCTTGTTCACCTGGCAAGAACAAAGACTCAGAATTGACACAGTTAAAAAAACTGAGTTATTCTACTTAGAATATCTTAGAGGAAAGGAGGAAGAAGAAAGAAAGGAAGAGTCATTAATTGAATTCCAGAAGGAGTGTATAGCAGTAATTGAAAAAGAAAAAGAGGAAGGTGCAGTAGGTGGTGTATCCAGAGAGCAACGAGAATTAAGACCTACTAGAGCAATAAAAAACCCCACAAAGCCTAACATGAATGAAAGAAAATTGATTACGATTAACATAATTAAGTCCAGAGGGACTTAATTTGGCTACTAAAAGAATGAAAGTACTTCACAAATTAGAGAAATTAAAATTTGATATAATTCGTCTACAAGAAGTACATATCAAAAACCAACATGAATATATATATAAAACAAAAAAAATTAGGGAAATTATTTACATCGCTGGCACAATCTAAAAAAGGGGTGTGGTATTGTATATTAAAGATACAATTTTGGCAGAATTAATTTACACAGATGACGACGGAAGGATTTTGATGGTGGAAATAATGGACAATAATGTTACAACACTTTTAATTACAATTTATGGTCCAAATGATAATCAGGAAGAATTTTATAGGAAATTACATATGAAAATAATTGAACTGGACTATATTAATATGATGGGAGATCTTAATGGAATAATTAATGATCAGTTGGACTATAAAATGCAGAAATCAACAAAGAAAGCTAGAAAGATACTACCAAAATCTTTCTTTCTAATAACAGAAGAATTTAACTTAAAAGATGCATGGAGAGAGAGAAATGTGGAAAGTAGGCAATACACTTTTTACTCAAACAGGCATGCATTATGGTCTAGAATAGACATGTTATAGATGTCAGCAGAATTACTGGCTAACATATGAGAGATTGAAATAGAAACAAGCACCTGGGCAGACCATAATCCTGTGACAGTGATTTGGAAAGGATATAAGAGGAGATCTAGATGGACTCTAAATAACACAATATTAAAAGAAAAAAGACTTTAAACAGAAAATAGAGAAAGAACTTGCTTTCTTTTTTAAAGAAAATAGAAAAGAGGATACATCTTTACAGAACCTCTGGGACACAATGAAGGCCTACACAAGAGGCTTGATAACACACTATACAAGGAAAAGAAATATAAAACAGAAAAAGATTTTCAAAACATTGGAAGATGATTATAAAAGATTGGAAAAAGACCTACAGAAGTCCCTGCAAAAAAGACATTAAAAATAAAATGGATATAATTAAACATAAAATGGGACTAATGGAAAAAGAGGAACTAGCACAAAAAATTAAAAATGCTAAACAGAATTACTTTGAAGATGCAAACAAACCAGGCAGATGGCTAGCCTATAAACTGAGAAAGGAAAGAGAATCAAGAAGGATTAGTCAATTAATAAATAAAGAAGGACAGGTTTGCTATGGAAATGAGAAGAAAAAAATTATACAAGATTACTATGGAAAATTGTATTTTCAAGAGAATATTCAAGAAGAAAAAGTTAAGCAATATTTACAGAAAGTAAATTTACCTCAGATACCTAAAGACACTGAAACAATGCTAGAAGGGAACATAATGATGATGGAATTAACAGAAGCCTTAAAAAAACAGAATGTTGGGAAAGCACCAGGTCCAGATGGTTTGCCAGTGGAATTTTACAAGACTTTTCAGGAAATATTGAATTTTCATCTTTTAGAAGTTATGAATGAAGTTATGTTAAAGAAAAGAATACTAAAAGCATGGTCAGAAGCATACATTATACCAAAGGAAGGTACAGACCTACAGCAAGTTAAAAATTATAGACCTATATCTTTATTGAACTCAGACTATAAAATCTTTGCTTCAATTTTGGCAGAAAGACTAAAAAGATATTTAAATAATTTTATTCATACTGATCAAAATGGATTTCTGCCAAAAAGACAAAACAAAGACAATGTGAGAATTATTCTGGATATTCTGGAATACTATGAGGTGCATCCTGAAAAGCAAATGGCCTTGATGTTTCTAGATGCTCAAAAAGCCTTTGACAATATGAGTTGGTGATTCATTTTATTTCAATTGATACAAATCAGCTTTGGTAAAAAATTTATCCAAGCCATTGAAACGATATACCATGAACAAACTCCAAAAGTTATGGTAAATGGAGAACTAACAGAATCTATAGATATAAGAAAAGGACAAGGCAAGGTTGTCCACTGTCGCCTCTGCTGTTTGTGTTAACATTGGAAGTGTTGAATAGGAACATTAGAGAAGAAAAAGAAATAAAAGGAATGAAAATCAAAAAGGAAGAGTAAAAATTGCAAACCTTTGCAGATGACCTGGTATTCATATTAGAACATCCACTGGAAACAGCACCTAAATTAATAGAAAAAAATAGAAGAATACGGAAAAGTAGCAGGTTTGAAAATAAATAAAGATAAAACAAAGATATTAACAAAGAATATGCTAGCAAGATGAAAGAAAGAGCTGGAAGAAGTTTTAGAAATACAGGTCACAAACAAGGTTAAGTATTTAGGGATATACATTACACCAAGATGTAGTACACTGAAGGAGGACAATTATCTTAAACTCAAGCAGCAGATTGTGACAGATTTGACAAAATGGGAAAACTTACAATTATCATTGATTGGGAGAATATCTACATATCTACAATTATCATTGATTGGGAGAATTTTATATCTTTTCCAGACAATTCCAATTCAACTAGGGAAAGAGTTTTTTGAACACTTAAATAGAATTGTGCTGAAATATATCTGGCAGGGTAAAAAAGCAAGAATAAAATTAAAACTGTTACAAGATGCAAGAATAAGAGGAGGGTTTTCCTTGGCCAGTTGGGAGCTGTATTACCAGGTGACAAGTTTGATGTGGGTAAAGGAGTGGATAACATTAAGAAACAGTAGACTATTAACTTTAGAAGGGCATGACTTGCTGTTGGGATGGCATGCTTTCCTTTGGTACAAGGGAACTAAAACACAGGGGTATTTTAGAAGACATTACATTCAAGAGGCATTGTTTTTGAATTGGGAGAAGATAAAAAGACAATACTATTTTAAAATTCCATTATGGATATCTACTATTGAAGCTTTTTCTTATCCAATAATATATAAAAAGGAACAAACAGTTAGATATGGTGAGATATTGAATGAAAAGGGTGAACTTAAATCTATGCAAGCGTTGGAAGAACAAGATGTAAAAATGAACTGATTTTCATATTTGCAAACACAATCATCATTTGACAAAGATGTTAAAACAGAAGGTATTTATGATAAGTTGACTGATTTAGATACAATTTTGATGGGTTCTGATGAAAAAGTAATTAAAAAACTTTATGGAAATTTACTAGAATTTATCTTGGAAGAAGAACAAGTGAAAGAAATGATGATTGCTTGGGGGAAAATTTTGGATATGGGATTGATTTAGAAAAATGGCAAAAATTGTGGTCTCAAAATTATAAAATGACAATGTCAACTGCATATAAAGAAAATTTGTATAGATGTTTTACAGGTGGCATTTAACCCCGACGAGACTTGCGAGAATGTTTAAGAATAAATCAGATAAATCCTGGACATGTCATCAGATACCTGGTTCATATTACCACATGAGGTGGACATGCTCGGATGCAAAGAAATATTGGACTAAAATCCACACAGGGTTGGAAAAATTGATAAAACAACAAATAGACTTTAAACCTGAGATATTTTTATTGGGAATTATACCGGAAATATACCATAAAGAATTGAAATATTTGATTGTAAATGTTTTAACAGTGGCTAGAATTGTATTTGCAATGAACTGGAAAAATGACAAAATACCTATGCAGGAGGAAGTTATTAAGAAAATTATAGACTTTGCTGAAATGAGTAAATTGACATTTGAAATTAGAAAACAAGAAGATTCTAGCTCAGGTCTGGGTAGGGAAGAAGAAACCTGTAGCATTTTTATCAAAATTGATGGATCCGGTACTGCATGGTTGTTTTTGTGTATACAGGCAGTGGCAACTATGGCTATATTGGTGGAGGGAAGTAGGAAGCTAACTTTTGGAAGTGCTTTAGTGGTAAGCAGTCAGGTGAGGATCAGGTGAGAACAATTTTAATGCAGAGAGCACATAAATGGCTTACACATGCTAGATTATTGAAATATGAAGCAATTTTATTGTCTCTGGAGGATTTGCTTCTCTCAACTGACAGGAATTTAAATCCAGCTGAATTCCTTTTGGGAGAGAAACAAGAATGGGATAATATAGAACATGATTGTATTGAAGCTATTTACAGACTAAGATAAGAGAAGATTTGGAAGATAGTCCAATAGAGGGAGGTATTAATTTGTTTACTGATGGATTTTCTTGAGTAGAAAATGGTAAACATATGAATGGGTATGCAATTGTTAATGGAGATATGTCTGAAGTATTGAAGATGGGCAGTTTGTCTGCTGGATACTCCACACAAGTGTGCGAAGTATTTGCTTTATTACAAGTCTTGAAACTTTTAGAAAATGAAGTGGGTAATATTTATACAGATTCCAAATATGCCTATGGTATCTTACAAACTTTTGAGAAAATTTGGTTAGAAAGAGGCCTTATTACAAGTAAAGGAAAAGAAGTAAGACAGGTAGATCTTATCAAAGCTGTATTAAAAGCAGCTGAAGTTCCGGAACGTTTAGCTATAATACATGTTGAAGCTCATAGGAAGGGAAATTCCAAAGAGATTTTAGGAAATAAATTCACAGATGAAGCAGCTAAAGAAGCTGCCCGTATGGGAAAAGAAGTGAAGCTAATGGTCTTGATTCCTGTTTTGGAATGGGATGTAAAACAAGATTTAACTGATGAAGAAGAGAAACAGATGAAGTTAGAAGGTGCTACTTGTGTTGATGGAAAATGGGTAACAGAAAATGGGTTACAAATAGTTAGTAAGCCTATTATGAGAAACATAATAGAAAAAGTACATGAGGGTATTCATTGGGGAACACAAGCACTTGCGGATTTTGTGAAGAGAAAATATATTTGTAGAGGTATGTTTACAATAGCTAGTGAGTAGAAAGCAAGTAGAAAATGTATACATTGTGTACGAATAAATAAGAAGATGATGCATAAGAATATGCAAGGAGGAAGAGATTTAGCTGTCTGGCCATTTCAGAGAATACAAGTTGATTATACTGAAATGCCAGCTGTCAGTACATTGAAATATCTGTTGGTAATTGTTGATCATTTGACAGGATGGGTGGAAGCTTTTCCGTGTGCAAGAGGAAATGCACAAATGACTGTGAAGTTAATATTAGAATAGATAATACCTAGATATGGATTAGTTGAATCCTTCGATAGTAATAGAGGTACACATTTCACTTCTAATGTGGTGAAGGGAATTATGAAGGGGCTAGGTATAGACTGGCAGTTACACCTGGCTGGCCATGCCCCTTCCTCAGGTAAAGTGGAGAGAATGAACCAAACTATAAAAAACACCTTAAAGAAATTGATGGTAGAATTATAATTACTATGGACAAAATGTTTACCTCTAGCTCTATTGCGTATGTGTACTTACTTGTCCAAGAATGGATGTTGGGATTTCACTGTATGAAATGATGTTTGGAATTCCTTATACTGGAAGTTTTGTTATGCCTAGACTAGAACTTAAAGATATTTTCCTCAGAAAATATATACAAGAACTGTCCCAGTGTTTTTCTCTTTTAAGGTCCAAAGGACTTTTGGCACAAACACCACCATTTGATTTCCAAGCGCGTGATTTTAAGAGTGGAGACTGGGTCCTGATAAAGCAGAGAGCTTTGGGAAAGCTGAGGCCTATTTGGGAAGGACCCTTCCAGGTGCTGTTGACCACTGAATAGGCTGTGAGGACATATGAGCGAGGTTGGACAAATCATTTGTGTGTGAAGGGACCTGTGGATCCGGTTCCTGTCTCAGGAAGAAGCAAGTTTTAAAAGACTGGACTTATTATTTTTTAGATAGTGGGTGTAGTGAGTTTATGTTAGGTTCGGATAATGAGAGGCTGAACCAGGGCATGGGTGCAACAAATACTTTATTAGGATAATAAAGGACTGAACGTGCTTGCCAAGCCTGGAACTGGCTCGCAGCGATCAGCAACTGGTTGGACCCCGCAGCCTGCTTTTATAGCTGGCTGCTGGGGAGAACCAACCAATGAGAGAGGGCAACTGCCCCCGCAGCACGAACGGACCTGGGTGGGAACTTCTTTAAGTTCCAGGGACATAACACCCCTTCCCCCCAGATACGAACACGCATAGTCTTTAAGGTACGCGGGAGGCTTGTGCTGGCGCCCAGAATGGCGCAACTCTGGGGAGTTGTCTGGTAGATCAGAGTCTGCAAAGGAAGGTTGGACCGGTGGGGTGTCACGAATGCGTTCCTCGGTCAGTGCCGGTTCGGGACTCGTAGGGCTGGTCACTGGGGATGTGCTTCCGTTGACTGGTTCGGACTGGTCAGCTATCTGGTGGTCATGGGTCGTGTTCGGGGTCCCCGACTCGGCTGCAGGCGTGAACTGGTCCCTGGAATTGGTGCTGATGTGGGGTTGATGCTGTAGCCCTGCACCGGTCTGCAACCATGAGTCACTGCTAACGTGAGTGCCTTGGCGCTTCCGCAGCTGATCCAGGTGCCTTCTCCAGATTCGGCCATCCTCCAGTCTGACTCGATACGACCTGGGTCCGGTGATGGCCACGATCTCGCCCGGGATCCACAGAGGGTCTCCAGCGAAGTTCCTCGCGAACACGGGTTCCTGTAAGACAAAATGCCTAACCCCCGATGTGGAAGCGAGGGGAGAGTCAGGGCAGTAATGTGGGTGAAACCTGTCCAATACAGTCCGCAGGCGTCTACCCATCAGGAGTTCAGCCGGGGACTTATTAGTGACTGTGCACGGGGTTGAGTGCTGGCTCAGCAAGAAACGGGAGAGTCTGTGGTGCCAGTCTTCCTTGCTGAACCTAGCTAGAGCTTCTTTAGTGGTCCTAACGGCTCTTTCTGCCAACCCGTTACTGGCAGGATGAAAGGGAGCTGTGAAGATGTGGCGGATGCCCAGATTGGCAGCGAAGCGACTGAACTCAGCCGATGCGAACTGGGGGCCATTGTCGGAAACAATTGAGTCTGGTAGCCCGTGCGTTACAAATAGGCGAGTTAATACCTTGGTGACCGCTTGCGTGGTGGTTGTGGACAGTTGTGCCATGTCAATCCATTTAGAGTAAGAGTCCACGACCACCAGGAACATTTTGCCGTGCATCGGGCCCGCTAGGTCGATGTGAATCCTGGACCAGGGTGCGCTGGCGCTTTCCCACTTGGTGGGGGTGGCAATTGGAGGGGATGGACGGGATTCCTGGCAGGTATGGCAGGAGCTTACCCATCTGCTGATGTCATCGTCGAGGTCGGGCCACCATATGTAGCTGCGTGCTAATGCCTTCATTCTGACGATGCCAGGGTGGCCCTCATGCAACGCCTCCAAAACTCGGGTACGCAGTGAGGTCGGGATGACCACTCATGTGCCCCACAGCAAACAGCCCTGCAAACTGGATAACTCCTGTAGGCAGGTCTTAAAAGGCGTGAATTTGGTTTCAACATCACTGCCCGGCCACCCCCCTCCTCACCCAGTCCAGTACCTGGGCGATCGTTTTGTCTGCCTTGGATTTGGCGGCAATGTCAAGGGCAGTGATGGGGAGGTCCAGTTGGGTGACCTCAAAGATAGCATGGACCGGGGCAGGATCCTCAGCTGGAGCAGGCAGGGGGCAGCGGCTGAGGGCGTCTGCGTGAGACAATGTTTTACCTGGACGGTGTATGAGTCTATACGAGTATGCCGCTAGGAAAAGAGTCCACCTCGTCATTCTAGGAGACAGGACTTGAGGGGTCTGTTTGTCACCTGCTAGTAGGCCCAGGAGAGGCTTATGATCCGTGACCAGCTCGAAAAAGTGGCCAAAAAGAAATTCATGGAATTTCTTCACAGCTGCGACAGCTGCTAAAGCTTCCTTATCGATTTGGCTATAATTGCGCTCTGTTGCAGAGAGCGTCCTGGAAAAAAAAGCGATGGGAGCCTCGGAGCCATTGGGGAACCTGTGGCTTAACACTGCCCCAATTGCAAAAGGGGATGCGTCCGCTGCTAGCACTAATGGAAGGTTGGGGTCAAACTGAATAAGGACTGCCTCCGACGTGAGTAGTGATTTGACTGCGCGAAAAGCGGAGTCTTCCTTGTGTCCCCAATGCCAAGCCGATTTTTTATCCAAAAGTCTGTGCAGGGGTTCCGCCACAGATGCTTTATGGGGCAGGAACGACGCGTAAAAATTCAATAGCCCCAAGAAGGCCTGCAGTTCTGCTTTGGAGGTTGGAGTGGGTGCCTCGTGAATTGCCTTAACCTTGGACTCCAGGGGGTGAATGCCTGAGGCGTCAATTTTATAACCCAGAAAGTCCACCTGTCTAGTGGCAATGGCACATTTTTCTTTTTTTAATTTGAGGCCATGCTGTCTGAACCTCTCTAACACTGCTCGAACTCTCTGGCAGAGTTGGGGTCTGTCCCTGGCTGAGACTAAGATGTCGTCGAAGTAGGGTACTACACCAGGGAGGCCCTGCAAAATCCGCTCCATGAGGGATTGAAAAATGCCTGGGGCAACACTTACGCCAAATTGGAGATGCTTGCACCGGAAAGCACCCCTGTGGGTGACGATGGTCTGGAGTTCCGCTGTTTGGTTGTCAACAGGGAACTGTTGATACGCTTGAGACATGTCCAATTTGGCAAAAATGCTGCCAGGTTCAAAAGTGTGTAATAAATGCTGAATGACGGGCACTGGGTAAGCGCTAACTTGTAAAAACTTATTAATTGTGGTTTTGTAGTCTGAGCAAATTCTCAGGCTACCGTCTTTTTTGAGGGGTGTGACAATGGGCGTCTCCCATTTGGCGAAATCTGTTGGCTCAATGACCCCTTGTTTTAATAATTTATCCAGTTCCGCATCTAATTTAGGCCGAATAGCGAATGGGACTCTACGAGGTTTTAGCCTGATTGGGACTGCTTGGGGGTCGACTGAGAATGAGATAGGGGTACCGTTATAACACCCCAGTTCATTGTGGAATACGTCTGAGTAGTCAGCGAATAAGGAGTCAGTGTCAGAGGTTGAGACAGCATGGACTCCTGTTAACCCTAGGCCGAGATGGGGGAACCAATCAAGCCCCAAGAGTGTGGGGAGGTTGCCGTTAACTACCACTAGAGGTAGGTGGCCTTTGAAAGTTTTAAAATTAACAAGAAACTTGCCTCTGCCGATTACAGGAATGTCCTTCCCCTGGTAGTCCTTCAGGCTAAACTGGCACTTCTGGAGCCGGTTTCTGGATAGATTGGGCTGTAGTCTCTTGAGGGTGCTCCAAGAGATAATTGAGAGCGCTGACCCCGTGTCAACCTCCATGCGACAAGGTCTACCTTCTAACAAAACGGAGAGAGAGATTTTACTAATGGCATGGCAAGCGTGCTTAGCATGGTGGTGAGTGCGACAGTTCAATACTTGCCTTTGGGGTCCAGAATGTGAAAAGGAAGGGTGCCTTTGTGCCGAGTTGTGAGCGGCCTGACAGACTCTAGCGATGTGCCCCTTTTTGTGGCAAATGTTGCAGGTGGCTCCCTTGAATTTGCAGGTGGTCCTCAGGTGAGGTCCACCACAGGATAGGCACAGGGTGATGTGCTTGGGTGGACTGACGCTTTCTTGCTTGGCTCCTACCTGCGGGTGTCTGGCGTGGGCGAGGCGGTGGATGTCAGCTGCATCGCTGGGGTCCTCTTCGATGACCACCTCTTCAGAGTGGACTGAAACTGCACTTTGCTTGGAAGCAGGACCTTGGATTTCGGTGGCTGAGTGTGCTGCCAGCTCTGCTGCCAGGGCTTCCTCGACGGCTTGCGCGAGGTTGAGGTCCTTCTTAGCGAGTAGGCGCCTTTGGAGGTGAAGGTCCTTGACTCCGCAGACTAGCTGGTCGAGGAGCATGTCCTCCAGGTAGGTCCCAAACCCACAATGGAGAGCTGCAGTCCTGAGGGCAGCCATGTACTGGTTGATGGTCTCTTTGTCTGATTGCTTCCTCATTCGGAAGGTGAACCGCCTGGCAATCTGTGAGGGTCTAGGAGAATAGTGGTTAGTAAGGATTTCTAACAGTTCTGTCCAGGGAACGTTTTTTAACTCACGTGGAGCCACGAGTGCTGTGGCAGTATCAAAGACGATGGCTCCACAGTAGATCAGGAAATATGATTTTTTCCGGTGCTCCCCTGCATCAGCCAGCCCTATGGCGTCGATGTAGTGGTTAAAACGATTCTTGTATGACTCCCACTTCTCCTCATCCGGCTTGAACGATGGGAAAGCTGGGTTGGAGTTCATGATGAGAATCTCGTTGGATAATCTGTTGAGAAAATCTCTCTGGGGCAGCAGCAGGAAGGTTTTTTGTGCCTAAGGCAGGCTAGTGATTTCAGCTCTGGGGAGGTTTTCACAACTCTCTCCTTCTCTCTGGATTAACACGAGGTTAGGCTGCAACGGCCGTTGGCAGCGTTTTGAAATTCACGCCTGCGTGGGCGTCAGTGACTTTGAAATACAGCACCGCGCTGTACTCTTGGGCGGAAATTCAAATGACAGCCGTTTGAATTTCGCGCCTAAAGAAACGAGCGGCTGCGGCTCGCAGCGCTTCACTTTCCCTGTAGCTTGGCTAACTAGCAGCTACAGACGCTTCTCACTCTCGCTGTTTGCTGACCGCTCTCTCTGGCTGCGGATCAGCGTTCGCTCTCGTTGCCTGCTGATCGTTCTCTCTAGCTGCGGATCAGCGTTCGCTCTTATTGCCGGCTGATCGTTCTCTCTGGCTGCGGATCAGCGGCTAGTGATTCAGCGGTTGCATTGTGCCTCTGGTAGCCATCCCATCCTCGTCGCCAGTGTTAGGTTCGGATAATGAGAGGCTGAACCAGGGCATGGGTGCAACAAATACTTTATTAGGATAATAAAGGACTGAACGTGCTTGCCAAGCCTGGAACTGGCTCGCAGCGATCAGCAACTGGTTGGACCCCGCAGCCTGCTTTTATAGCTGGCTGCTGGGGAGAACCAACCAATGAGAGAGGGCAACCGCCCCCGCAGCACGAACGGACCTGGGTGGGAACTTCTTTAAGTTCCAGGGACATAACAGTTTATGTCTAGTTTAGCTTAGGTTTATGGAACTTTGGGTGGAGGAGTTGATTATTTAGTTGAGTGTAACACATTTTTTCTTATATTGTTGATTATTTTAAGATATGAAATAATAGATTGGTATACACAGATATTGTGCCCTTTAAGTGCAGAAGATAAAGAAGTGGATGTAAGTCCCCAACGACCGGTTGTAAGTTTTGAAGTGTAAAACTACATACGTTAAGGTGGATGGGGGCCTAGTCCATTAGTTAAAATGATGTGGTTAGTGATTATTTCCTTGTGTAAGATAGGTATGGAGGCTACTGAGATATGGCCTGGTTATCCAGTAACATGGCAACAGTTGTTTCCAGACTGAACCCAACAGTACAGATTATGAAGGGCAGATATCACTGACATTAATGGAACCTATGACTGAGGCTGGTATCTGTATAACATCCAGCTTAGATTATGGTTTGTATTTGGAAAAATACCCAACATGTAACCGCACATACGATATTATAATTAATCAGAGGGATTTATCTAAAAGGATGGAACAATTATATGCTATTTGTTTTGAGATGTTTGGCAATTATTCTCCTTCTTATATGAGACTTAGAGCTCTGGAGGAGATGTTATTTATGCCATTCATTGAATTAAGAGGTGCTCTGAAGAAGTTAATGTTTTTGTGTGGCAGTTTAGCTATTGCAAAACTTCCATTTACTTGGAGAGGTAGACGTACAGTGGGATATATTGAAGCTCCGAGAATTTTAAGTAGAAGTGTAAGAAATGTTAAAGGACAAGAACCTGTTGTGGCTAAGAGTGAAAATGCTTTTCTGGAATTAATGAGGCTAACTTTGAATAGTTCTTCTTTTTGTGTAAAAGGAGAGACTACAGTTACAGATATTATGTCTACTTGTTTTATAGGAGTTCCAGTGCCAGGAAAGTTTTTGATGAGTGAATCCAGGATTATTATATATCCTGAGGTCCTCTCAGAACCACTGCACCATATCTTTCAAAAATCCTAGAGCACCGGGGAACTACCAGAGGACTGGAAAAGAGTTGATGTGGTTCCCATCTTCAAAAAAGGAAAAAAAAAACAGACCCAGGAAACTATAGACCAATCAGCCTAACATCAATACCCGGGAAGACACTGGAAAAGATGATAAAAAAACAGATCTGCCAACATCTAGAAACAAGTAAAGTAATAACTAGCAGTCAGCACGGGTTTGTTAAAAACAGATCATGCCAAACCAATCTTATTTCATTCTTCAACACAGTGACTAAATTAGTAGACCAGCAAAATACTCTGGACATAATATATTTAGATTTCAGCAAGGCATTTGATAAAGTAGACCACAACCTACTTCTTAGTAAGCTAGAAAAAAGCGGAATAGATAGCACCACCACTAGATGGACTCGCAACTGGCTGGCAAACCGTACTCAACGAGTAGTCCTTAATGGGTCTAAGTCTACATGGAGGGAAATAAGCAGTGGGGTGCCACAAGGTTCCGTCTTAGGCCCAGTACTCTTCAATATCTTCATTAACAACTTAGATGAGGAAATAGAAGGGGAATTTATCAAATTTGCAGATGATACTAAGCTGGCAGGAATAGCTAAGAAAATAGGCTCAAGATCCAGATGGATCTTGACAGACTAGAACACTGGGCCATATCTAACAAAATGAAATTCAATATAAAGAAAAGTAAAGTCCTACACTTAGGCAAGGAAAACCAGAGGTACACATATAGACTGGGTGAAACCAGGCTCAATACCAGTAACTGTGAGAAGGATCTTGGAGTCTTAGTGGACAACCAGCTAAATATGAGCCAGCAGTGTGCAGCAGCCGCCAAAAAATCTAATGCAATCCTAAATTGCATTAACAGAGGGATACAGTCAAGATCAAGGGAAGTACTAATACCACTCTATAAAGCCTTAGTAAGACCACACCTAGAGTACTGCATCCAGTTTTGTACACTACATTATAAAAAATATGTTGAGACTCTAGAAAAAGTACAGAGAAGAGCAACCAGGATAATTAGGGGACTGTAGGCTAAAACATACAACGAACGGTTGCAGGAACAGGGCTTGGCTAGTCTAGTGAAGAGAAGGACCTGGGGAGACATGATAGCAGTCTTCCAATATTTGAGGGGTTGCCACAGGGAGGAAGGGGTCAAGCTATTTTCTAAAGCTCCTGTAGGCCAGACAAGGAATAATGGATGGAAACTGAACAAAGAGAGATTTAACTTGGAAATAAGGAGAAACTTTCTGACAGTGAGAACAATCAACCAATGGAACAGCTTGCCCTCGGAAGTTGTGGGAGCGCCATTAGTTGAGACATTCAAGAAGAGATTGGACTGCCATTTGTCAGAAATGGTATAGGGTCTCCCACTTGGGTGAGGGGTTGGACTAGATGACCTACAAGGTCCCTTCCAACTCTGATTATCTGTATCTGATGTTTATACTTAGTATAATTTGTCAAAAGTGGTTACTTTGTTTGGATCTCCTGTGAAACCAACTAAATGGGCAAATCAGAAAAAAAATGGTTATTGAAGTTAAGACAGTTTTTCCAGTTTATGATTGTGTTAAGTATAAACATCCAGAGAAAAAGCATGAAAAAACAGTTTATAATATTTTGCCCACTGAAGATGTTTTTCATTATACCGAGATTGCAGAAGTAGATGGAATGATACATATGTTATATTTAACTAGAGGTTGGTTTATGTTTTGTGGAGCATATGCATATGCATTTATACCAGCTAATGCAATAGGTGGTCCTTGAACAATTGGTTGTTTAACAACTATTATGCTACTGCTCATCCCAAGAATATAAACAAAAATACTCAATTATACTATGAAGTTATGAATTCTAACTTATATCATGATCCTAGGTTTTATAGAGAACCTGTGCAGGATGATACAATAGTAAGAGAGAAACATGAACACGTCCACGTTCAAGAACATGAGGATGCTTCTAAACCTAGAGAGCATAAAGAACCTCATATTATTATATATACTTTTCCTACAGTTAGATGGTCTATAGCCCATTGGGGAGATGAACATGAGCCTATAGGTGAACATGTGAAGAAATATAGAGGTAAAAGATCAGATCTTAGTGATGCCTATTCTTCAGATTGTGATGATGAAGTAGTACTTTTGTCTAAAATAGAAGCAGGTGTTTTGGGAATATTTGCTTGGGGAGCTATGCAGTTAGGACATTTAGCTTGTGCTTTAGCTAAGAGTATTAATGTAACTTACTCTGCTATTGCAGCCTTAGCTGATGAGATGGGAGAAATAAGGAAGTCTGTGTTACAGAACCGGGTAGCAATTGATTATATACTTCTTAGAATAGGTCATGGATGCGAGGAATTAGAAGGACTTTGTTGTTTTGAAATAAAAGACAAATCACAATTTATTGAGTCTAAGCTGAAGGCTTTACATAATATAACTACTCATTTAACTCATGTTACAGATAGTAATGCTTTAAGACATATATGGCATGTTTTGACTTCCTGGTTACCAGATTTTGGATGGATAAAGGAGATATTCCTTGGAATTGTTATAATTCTTATAATATGGTTTATTTCATGTATTTGTGTTAAGAGTATACCATTATGTGAATTATGTTTCTGTTGTAAGGCTAAGAAACCTGTAGTAAAACATAAAATATTTAGTCAGCAGGAAGTTAGGCTTATGTTGAGAGAGATTGATGATAATTCTCAGGTGTAAATTGGTTACAAAAAAAAACCGGTGGATTGTTATAAGTGGAAATTTGGTTATTATACCTAAGAATATAAAGAGACGAACTGAAGCCATTTTGTGTTCGCAGTCTGAACTTTTAAAAGCTCAGAACAGTTATGAAGTGTATTTCTGCTAGAAAAATTATACCAGATTGCAAAACTATGTACTTGGATTAAGTTAGAGATGTGCTCTAGGGCGCATTGACATTATATAGTCACATTAAGATAAATTAATGATCCTATTATAATCTTCTGGTATTTGAATAACACAAAATCTGGAGATAAATCTGAATAAAGAATGTTGATAATCTTCCAATGCCAAGTGGGGGAATTTTTGTGGAAAGACCCACAACTTTCCTATAGGATTCTATGTATTTTTGATTTGGAAAACAAAATGTGTTATGTAACTGTTTATATAACTATTTTTTGGGTATAAATATGTGGTTTTTACTGGAAGAGGCATCTCCTTTTCCTCATACGATGACCAGTATGTGTTAAAGGTTGATCGATACTGCAGTATCTACTTTAATAAAAGCCAGTTATGTGTTTCAGAATATCAAGTCTGTTATTTCATTTCTGCTCTCACTTATCACAATTTATTATGTTTATAAAGATGTTAAATGAAGCATCAGCCATCTGTGCTTATTTTTCTGGAGCTGAATTAATACTGCAAAACTCTGAATAATTAGGAGCAACATGTCTGCACGTACCCAAGTGAAGTCAGTTCTGTCCCACATAATTTATGGCTCAACTTTGACCCTGTTTTCCACTCCCCCCAGGGTGTGTCATAAATCACATTCTCCAATGGAGCACCTTCGTGGGTTGTAGAGATCATGCCTCTGGGATACAGCCTTGAGAAAGGTATGTGTAGAATATGTCTCTGGCTGTGGCTCTCGTGCTGCTGCACCCACTCACCCCACTCCTACCCATGGCAACTCAATAGCAGGCCAGGAATAGGATAGGATAGGATAGGATAGGATAGGATAGAATAGAATAGAATAGAATAGAATAGAATAGAATAGAATAGAATAGAATAGAATAGAATAGAATACCTTTATTGTCATTGCATACCACAAATACAATGAAATTTGAAAGTTACTCCAGCACAGTGCCCCAAACACCACATCACAGTCATGCTCAGAGTTTTTAAAAATGATGATGATGATGATGATGATGATGATGATAATAATAATAATAATAATAATAATAATAATAATAATAATAATAATAATAATAATAATAATAATAGTACAAATGCACTGTTAGATTCAAGACAATTACTGCCTTGGAAAAAAAACTGTTTCTCAATCTATTAGTCTTCATTTTAAGACACCTATAATGCCTCCCTGATGGTAACAGTTCAAAATATGTATGTCCAGGATGAGAACGGTCTGTGAAGGTTTTTAGTGCTCTAGAGAGGAGTCTGGTCTTCACAAACTCTTCCAAAGAAGAAAGAGAGCAACCAATGATTTTTTGTATTGTGTTTATAACACACTGGAGCAGTGGTTCCCAAAGTGGGTGGTACTGCCCCCTGGGGGTGATGGGATGACTTAGGGGGGCACTAAGAGGCAAGGGAGCCAGCAGGGGATTGGTAAGAGGTGGCAGGGGGCATTCAAGGTGTTGGCACCACAGGCTCACCCCATTGACTGTTGCACCGCTCCAGGGCCGGCGCCTTGAATTCGGTGGCAGCAGCTTTGCTCTACTTTCCCAATGTGCTGCCACATTTGAGATGTGGCTCCCGAGTGGTGCAACAGTCAATGGGGTGAGCCTGTGGTGCCAACACCTCGAACACCCCCTGCCACCTCTTAGTGCCCCTCTGCCAGCCCACTTGGAGGCGGTTAGAGGTGGCAGGGGTGTGTTCAAGGTGCTGGCCCTTCAGGTTCACCCCATTGACTGTTGCACCGGAGCAGTGCAAGGGGCTCATTGGGGTGAGAAGCCCTTAGAAGCCAGCCTGCTTGTGCAGGCAGCTGGCCACCTCGTAGCACAGGCCTTGTGCCGTGTGATGCACAAACAGCTGCCAGTCGTGGGCCGGGCACTTGGCTTTCAGCTGGTCCTCGTTCAGGAAGCAGCAGAGGTCACACAGCTCACAGTTCTCTGCCTGCAGCCACCCGTTGATGGCTTTCAGCTCACGGATCTCATGCAGGTGCTCCTGCAGCTGCCAGTTCACGCCCTGGATCAGCTAGCCACATTGCAACAGCACTGCCAGTTTCTCGACCTCCTCCTAGCGCAAGCGATGCACCAGCTCCTCATTGCTGCAGCCAGCCAGGTCTGCCTCACTGGCTGGGGCATCAGATGGCAGAGGAGGAGGAGGAGGAGAAGTCAGTGGCCTGGAGAGGTGGCCGACCAGGGGCTGTAGTAGCAGAAGCACTGGAAACATCACTCGTTCAGCTCCGGCCAGTGCAAAACAACGGCAGGAGAAACAACCAGTTAGCCCGCCCATGCAATGGCATCTTTGCAATGCTGGATGCCACTGCTTTTGCAGTGGCACCTCCCTCTTTCTCCACCACCGGTGCTGGGATTAACAGGATGGATGCACAGTGGAGTCGGGTGCACTGCGTATCCACCAGCTAGGAGCAGGTGCAATGAACAGAGAAGGGCGCCTGCACAGTGGAGGGCAGGAGTAAAGCGGGGAGGTGATGGGAAGGATGCCCTGTCAGTGCAAAGTGGGTGGGTGAGCACGAGAGTGCGGGCCCATGCACGGGAATGGACCAATGGTGGGAGGAGAAGCAGCACTGGTTTCTTTTCCCCCAGGCTGGGAAAATTGGGGAGAGGGTGGGTGGGAAATGGAACAGGCTTGCACCCTTTCCCTGGTTGAAATCCGTATTAAGGAGTCTCCTGCACCCACCCACCTACCTACTCACTCTGGGGTCTGGTACCCCCCCCTTCTGTAGTTTGGCAAGGGGCGCGAGTGCATGGAGGCATAATTGGGGTTAGGGGACATGGGTAGGCAGGAAACAGCTTGCACACTTTCCCCGGTGCTCTGCTCAGACTTGCTTGGGCAAGTCCCTCCAGTGCAGCAGGCTCAATGGGGTGGACCTGCAGGGAAGGCACCTAGAACATGATAGTGGCGGCACGTTTGAAAAGTAGAGCAAAGCCAGAGATTGGTAATTTTTGCTGCAAAAAAGCACAAAAATTTCTGGGCTGTGCACAAGAAGGGACACATATGTCAATGCAATTCAGGAACATAAAATAAAGAAATACAAATAAAAAAATCAACAAGAATTGGCAAAGCATCTCTGATTAGATTCTATTCACTACTAGAATCTAATCAGAGATGCTTTGCCAATTCCAGTCTAATGACCTGCTTCAGCAGGGTTAGTGTGTGTAGGTGTGTGCATGGCTGTCAAAACTCCAAAAACAGGTCAAATAGCTCTGGGGAGGCCAGTCATAAATTAGAACACTTGCTAACCAACCAGCCATTAAGTGAGGATCATTTCTATTTGGTTTGCCAGTCACATGGCCACACCCAACCAGTCACATGACCAGCACACCACATCCTCAAATTAGGTCACGCCCACAGAAATTTGAATCCCACCATTGGGTGGGGGCACTGAGGATGACTTTGTAGCACCAAGGGGGCTACAAACTGAAAAAGTTTGGAAACCACTGCTCTGGAGCATCTTCTTACCCACTGCAAAGCATCCAGCATACCACACCAATACACAGTATCCCAAAATGCTCTCAATGGTAGAACGGTAAAAAGTAACCAGCAACTTCTCACTCACACCACCTTTTTTCAGCAACCTCAGAAAGTGCAGGAGCTGTTGGGCCTTCTTTGCAGTGGCCATAGTGTGGACCGACCAAGTAAGGTTGTTGGAAATATGAGTTCCTAGAAATTTAAAACTATGAACTCTTTCCACACAGTCTCCATTGATATATAGTGGGAGACGCTCTGCTTTGCATCGTCTGAAGTCTATAATCAATTATTTGGTCTTTTTGATGTTCAGAGCAAGGTATGACTCTTGCACCACAAGATCAGTCAGAGAACCTCTGACCTATCGGCTTTCTCGTCTCCTGATATGAGTCCCACCAATGTAGTGTCATCTGCAAATTTTATTATAGAGTTAGTGGGACAAGAGGGAGTGCAGTTGTAGGTATAGAGTGAATACAAAAGAGGGCTCAGCGTACTGCCCTGTGGAGAGCCAGTGCTGAGAACAAGAGTGGAGGAAAAATAACTGCCAATCCTAACAGTTTTGGCTCTGTTAGTAAGAAAGTCCTTTATCCAACAGATGTGAGAGGAAAGACCTATTTCCAGAAGCTTCTTAATCAGTATAATCAGAATGATGATATTAAAAGCCGAGCTGTCATCAACGAAAAGTTGATTACATAGCTCCCACTAGGCTCCAGATGGTCCAGTGCAATGTGGAGAGCCATGGCAAAAGCATCCTCTGTGGATCTGTTATTCCAATAAGCAAACTGGTATGGGTCAAGGTTTGATGGGAGGCAATCCTGTATATATTTTAAGACCAGTCTCTCAAAACACTTCATGATTATGGGTGTGGGGGCTACTGGTCTATAATCATTTAAAGTATCAAGAGAGGGCTTTTGGGGAACTGGAATAATAATGGAAGTTTTGAGACAAGATGGAATAATGGCTTGTGTAAGAGAAAGGTTAAAAATATTGGTAAACATACCTGCAAGCTGGTCAGCACATGCTTTGAGTACCTTCCCAGGTACCGCATCAGGGCCAGCGGCCTTTTTCACATTCAGTGCTCTAAGCACTCACTTCACATCATACTTTTGTACTCTGAACAGCTGAGTACTGGTGGTTTGTAGAGGCAGTGTGTCCGAAGACTTTTGGAAAAAGATGGAACAATGGCTTGTGTGAGAGAAAGATTAAAAATATTTGTAAACACACCTGCGAGCTGGTCAGCGCATGCTTTGACTACCTTCCCAGGAACTCCAGCAGGGCCCGTGGCCTTCTTCACATTCACTGTTCTAAGCATCCACTTCCCATCATACTCTTGTACTGTGATCAGCTGAGTACTGGTGGTTTGTAGAGGCAGTGTGTCCGAAGACCTATTCAGTTCGAATCAGGCAAAGAAGCAGTTAAATTCTTCTGCCAGTGATGCGTCCTTATTTATTGATATGGGGATGTTGCCCATGTAATTAGTGATGTGTTTAATTCCCTGCCAAGCCTGCCGTGGATCACTATTTGTGAAATAGTTATCAATCTTCCCTATATAGTCCTTTTTTGTCTCCTTAATGCCCCACCTCAGTTCCACTCTTGCCTTGTTATACCAAACCCTGTCCTCAGACCTGAATGCCATATCACGTGTCCTGAGAAGTAATTAATTGTATGTCCTTGTTCATACAGGGCTTCTGGTTTGGAAAATCTGGATGCACTTATTCACAGTAACAGTATCCACACAGGATAAGATGTAAAACAGTACAGTTTTTATTTATTCCTCCAAATCCTCTTATTCAAATAAATTCAAATAAATCCTCTTGTTCAAGTAAATTCCCTGGTGGCATATATCACATACTGAGTAAATTCAGGAAATACAGTCTTTAAGCATGCCTTATTAAAATTATCAGTAATTACCCATCAGGATAATCCTTAAGTTGTTTATTTATTGTAACATGCAAATATGAAAGTGCAGTGCTAATATTTGCATCAGGAGGTATGTAAACAGCTATAAAAATCACCATTGTCAATTCTTTAGGTAGATAGAAGGGTCTGCACATGACTGTCATCACCTCTACATCAGGAGAGCAGTTATCTGTTTATAACACGGCTGTTGGTGCATCAGTTATTATGAACTTATAAACAAAGTCCATCTCCCTTGGTCTTAACAGAGTCCTTATTACGGTCCTGTCAGTGGATGGTACGACATGCCAGCTGTAGTGAGGCATCGGGAACAGCTGAGTGAAGCCAACTCTCTGCAATAACTATCACACAGTAGTTCCTTACCATGTGATTGCTCACTGCCATCAGATTAATCTCATCCATTTTATTGAGGAGAGACCAAGCGTTTGAGAGAAAGATACTTGGCAATGATGGTTTGTGTGGCTGTCTCTTTAAGCGTGCTAAAACTCCTGCTCTGCAGCCCCTCCTCCCCCTTCTCTCTCTGCGCTCCTGCGCCATTTAAATGATCCCACTACAGTCCACAGAGATCCTGGTGGTCTTGCTATCTCCTCAGGAATACTGTGAGTCCTCTGAAAGTCCAACACAATAGTTCCAGCAGACTGCAGTCCATAGCATATTAGTTCTTGTCGGCTGTAAACCTTCTCCATGCAATAAGGCTCAGACACATATATCACCAAACACACACACCAAACCAGAGAGTGAAAAACCACAGCTACTGAGTGTGCCACCATCATAAATGCTTTATGAGTTGACATTTGGCTCCCCTCACTTCCTGAAAGTGACCTGTGCAAAGCAAAAACAAGTTGAGTACAGGTATAGAATGTTATGGCTGTGACCTCCCCCAGACTTGTTTGGATTTTCTGCGTGGAATTTTGCTATAAGGTGGTCAGCCTGGATGTTCCTACTCTTTACCCAAGATGCCTCTGATAAGGGAATGTTGGGTATAACATTGATACACCAACTAAGTTTGGGTGAATAA
>NW_020769326.1:3370554-3410444 GCF_900518735.1 Pseudonaja textilis
CTGGCTTGACTGCTGCTGCATACTCTGCTTGGGGGTTTATCCCCAAATACTAACACTTTCCAATGACTCTCCTGAATTCACAGATGTGTTCCTTAATGGGTCACCCCTCTGCCTTAAATTTCTGAGTTCATCTTCCAAGTAGGGGTCTTCCTCCGCCTCCTTAAATCTTACTTTTAGAAGCTGTAGGAAGTCAGCTATGTCCTGCAGTTGCGGGGGGGCTCCCCTCTTGTGGAGGGCTGCTAGCCATTCCCTTGCTTCTCCCTCTAGCCCCTCGGTGATGGTATTCATTCTGGCTAGAGGTGTCCATAGTGTTCTAGGTGGATCCCAGCTGAGTCAAGGAATAGAGCTAGCTGGTCTAAGTCCCCATCAAATTTTTCTCTGAAGCAGGGTGGTTTGTTCAGCACTGCTCCTCCCCCTTCCTATTGGTCCCTGTAAGCTTGTATTTGATGTGGCTGGCCATCTTCCTCAGCTCTAGTTCAGAGAGAGGGATGGGTTTGTCTGCCCTGGGCAGATTGCCTGCTGCATGGAAGAGGCACTGGCTGCAGTCTTGGGCTCCTTCTCCTTCTCCTTCTGATGGGTAGAGAAGGGGGACTGCATTCCAATCTGCATCTCCTCACTTCAAAAGGATCAGATGTACCTCCCATCTCTTTTGGGTGGCATGACAGCTCCTCATCACAAATGGTGGCCCAGTCAAATTTCTCCCTCAGCTGTTCTATGGAATTCCCTGAGGTCTCTATTTGGGGCTTTGGGAGCCTGGCTTGTGCCCAGTCCCACATCCAAACCACTCTTCCCAGCTCACTCAGGGGCTTTCCCCCCTTCTGGGTGGGGGAACTCAACCTCAGCTTTAGGGATTTTTTTCCACCAACACTCATCCCTTCTTGCTTCAGTCACTGAGGCAGATGTCTCAGTTTTGAAGTTTATGGAGGTCTGCCCTCTGGATGCAATTAGGCTGCTAGTTTCTGGTAGTCCCTGGTTGAAGGCAAGCTCTGCCTCTCTCTGGGTTACCTGGAGCAGACTCTCTTCAGATAGTCCTCCCTCTGCCATGGTTGCCTGAGTTTCTTTCCAAGCATCCCAGATGTCTGGGAGTGACTGGAGAGGCCAGGACCCAGGAACCCCAGTAATCTTGATGAGTTTAGGAGGAGATCTGACTTTGCTGTCAGGATTCCAATGGGTGCCCTAATTAAACCATTAGCCTTGAGCCAATTTTCAAAAGAAATACAATTATTTATCAGGAGTAACATGTCTGCATATACCCAAGTAAAGTCAGTTCTGCCCCATGTAATTTACAGTTCAACTTTGACCCTGTTTCCCCCCTCCCCCCAGGGTATGTCATAAATCCCATTCTCCAATGGAGCACCTTTGCGGGCTGTAGAGGTCATGCCTCTGGGATACAGACTTAAGAAAGGTATGTGTATCTGGCTGTGGCTCTTGTGCTGCTGCACCCGTTCTCCCTCCTCCTGTCCGTGGCAACTTGATAGCAGGCCAGGAATGCTTTACGAGTTGACACCCTACAGATAATGAAACAGGAGATGAGGGTGGAATTTGATGAAGTGTTTAGAATACAGACAAGCTAAGCAAGAAAGAAGAAATTCCCAAGGATGGTGCATATGAGAGATTTATCAAAAAAAACAATAAGAGCAGGAATTACTTAAAAAGTAAGAGAGGAATCATTAAGGGAGAGAGATTGTGGTTTAAAAACATATGCCCAAAAGAGTGAGACCTATGGAAGCAATACCAATTCCTGACAGGACAGTTGATTAAACATCAGATAAATTTCAGCTGGCTGATACACAAAGGAATTTTTGTTACATGGAATGATAAAAGACACAAATTGGATTCTCTAGATAAAGCATATGAATTCTATGACTACCATTTCAACCCAGATGAGGGACAAGAAAAAAGAGAGGAAACAGAGGATAGAGGGCCACAGGAATTAATGGTAGAAGACACAAGTAAACAACAAGAAGAAAGTAAAATTGAACAAAAAAGATGAGAGTGAGAATAAACAAGAGCTAAAGAGTAGAAAAAAACAAGAACAACTAAATCAGCAAAACCCATTTATAAGTGAAAAATGGAAGAAGAAACAAATTTATTGTCAATTAATATAAATGGACTAAACTCTCCCATGAAAAGCTGAAGAACCTTTACGAAATTGCAAAAAATGAAATTAGATATAATTTGTCCACAAGAAGTACATATCAAGAAGTACATATCTTGACTATGTGTCAGTATGGTTGCGTAATTGGCAACTCTAAATTTCAACTAATAAATGCTCTGTCCTTCACATTGGCAATAAAAATCAGAACACCAAATACAAGTTGGGCGGAAATGATCTCATAGACAACCCTCACTCTGTCAAGGACCTAGGAGTACTCATCTCAAAGGATCTAATCCCCAGAGCTCATTGTAACAGTATTGTCAAAAAGGTATTAAGAGTTGTTAACCTTATTTTGCGAAGCTTCTTCTCCATTAATATTGAACTGCTAACTAGGACACCAAAACCTTTACCAGAACAATTCTCAAATACAGCTCATCTGCCTGAACATACACTGTATATCAGACATTAACATGACTGAGTGGGTTCAGAGGTATTTCTTGAGAAGAAATACCTCTCCCTATGCCTCCAGGCTTGAAATTTGGGCTTGGACAATCTGGAACTGAACTGCCTGGGTCCAATCTAACCATAGTTCACAAAATTGTCTGCTTGCCTGTCAATGACTTCTTCAGCTTCAATCACAATGATACATGGGCAAACAACTGATACAAACTCAAGGTAAACAGCTCCAAGCTTGATTGCAGAAAATATGACTTCAGAAACAGAGTGGTCAATGGCTGGAACACCCTATCTGACTCTATTGTTACAGTCTCAACCCCTCACAACTTCAACCTCAAACTGTCTACCGTGGATCTCATCCCATTCTTAGGAGGTCCATAAAGGGGCCATGCATCAGGGCACCAGAGTGCCTACCATTCCTGTCTTAGTGTCCTCATTTATCTGTATTTACTTCCTTTGTTCATGTTTATGTTCATACCTATACTTGTTATCTTGTACATGTTTGACAAACAAACAAATAAATTGGGAAGCTTTATGAGAAAATTGTGGAATTGGACTATGAAAACATTTGTGTAATAGGAGATTTTAATGCAATTACAGATGTAAGTCATGACTTATAGAAGCAAAAAAAAAATAAGGAAAATTTGTCAGAGTATATTCATGAACTGGAATAGAGCTTGGTAACAAGGTCAGCCAATGAATAGGCATAGCAACTACATCAGCCAATGAGAACTGTTTGGAAACTGAAACTAGAAGTAGCCTAGGTGGGAAACTGAAACTAAAAGTAGTCTAGGCATGGCTCTATGTTAAGCTCTGCAACTCTGCAGCTATGTTTGAGCTCTGAGTCTCTCTATTGAAAATGAAACTGCTTCTCTCCTCTTGCTTACCTGCTGAACTAAAGTAAAAGAGAAATTAACTTGCTACTGAAGCTCTGAACTTTTAACGTCTGCTTCTGTCTGAATTTGTTCCATGTTGGAGAAATCTACAACTGGTTTATAAAATCTACTTATTATGTTTATAAAGATGTTAAATGAAGCATCAGCCATCTGTGTTTATTTTTCTGGAGCTGAATTCATGCTGCAAAACTCTGAATAAAATTTTACGAAAGACTTTTTTAAAATGGTGGAAGAAATGTGCATGCAACATGTATGGAGAGAAAGAAATCCTAAGAAAAACCAGTATACATATTATTCAAACAGGTACCAATTGTGTCTATTGTGTCGGATTTTCAGAGGACTCACAGTATTCCTGAGGAGATAGCAAGACCACCAGGATCTCCACGGATTGTAATTGTTTAAACAGTGCAGGTGGCTCAGAGAGAGAAGGCAGAGGAGGTGCTGCAGAGCAGGAGTTTTAACTCATTAAAAAGACAGCCACACAAACAATCATTGCCAAATATCTTTCTCTCGAATGCTCGGTTAGTCCTCAGTAAAATGGATGAGATTAATCTCATGGCAACAAGCAATGACATGATAAAGGACTGCTGTGTGATAGTTATTACAGAGAGTTGACTTCACTCAGCTATTCCCAATGCCTCACTACAGCTGGCATGTCATACCATCCACCGACAAGACCGTAATAAGGTCTCTGATAAGACTAAAGGAAGTGGACTTTGTTTATACGTTCATAATAACTGGTGCACCAACAGCCGTGTTATAAACAGATACTGCTCTCCTGATTTAGAAGTCATGTGTAGACCCTTCTATCTACCTAAAGAATTGACAATGGTAATTTTTACAGCTTTTTACATACCTCCTGATGCAAATATTAGCACTGCACTTTCATATTTGCATATTACAATAAATAAACAACTTAGGGCTTATTCTGATGGGGCTCATATAATAACTGGTGATTTTAATAAGGCATGCTTAAAGACAGTATTTCCTGGATTTACTCAGTATGTGACATATGCCACCAGGGGAAACATCACACTTGATCATGTGTATTCTAATGTAAAGCATGCATATAAAGGAGTGTCCCTTACACATCTGGGACTTTCAGATCATTTATCACTGTTCCTTATACCAGCATACACCCCCCCTCAGAAGGAAAACTAAGCCTGAAATCAAACTCATCAAGATCTGGCCGGAGGGAGCACTTGATCAACTGTAGGATTGTTTCTCAAATAGTAATTCGAATTTATTTGAACAAGAGGATTTGGAGGAATATATAAAAATTGTACTGTTTTACATCTTTTCCTGTGTGGATACTGTTACTGTGAATAAGCGCATCCAGATTTTTCCAAACCAGAAGCCCTGGATGAACAAGGACATGCAATTACTTCTCAAGACACGTGATATGGCATTCAGGTCTGAGGACAGGGTTTGGTATAACAAGGCAAGAGCGGAACTGAGGCAGGGCATCAAGGTGGCAAAAAAGGACTATAAAAGGAAGATTGAGGACTACTTCACAAATAACGATCCACGATGGGGTTGGTAGGGAATTAAACACATCACTAATTACAGGGGCAGAAACCCCATATCAATCAATAAGGACGCATCACTGGCAGAAGAATTTAACTGTTTCTTTGCCTGATTCAAACTGAATAGGTCTTCGGACACACTGCCTCTACAAACCACCAGTACTCAGCTGTTCAGAGTACAAAAGTATGATGTGAAGTGAGTGCTTAGAGTACTGAATGTGAAAAAGGCCGCTGGCCCTGATGCGGTACCTGGGAAGGTACTCAAAGCATGTGCTGACCAGCTTGTAGGTATGTTTACCAATATTTTTAACCTTTCTCTTACACAAGCCATTATTCCATCTTGTCTCAAAACTTCCATTATTATTCCAGTTCCCCAAAAGACCTCTCCTGATATTTTAAATGACTATAGACCAGTAGCTCTCACACCCATAATTATGAAGTGTTTTGAAAGACTGGTCTTAAAGTATATACAGGATTGCCTCCCATCAAACCTCTCCACAACCTCTCCAGGATTGCCTCTCCACATTGCACTGAACCGTCTGGAGCCTAGTGGGAGCTATGTAAGGATGCTTTTCATTTTTTACTCAGCTTTTAATACCATCATTCCGGATATACTGATTAAGAAGTTGCTAGAAATGGGCCTCTCCTCTCACATCTGCTGTTGGATAAAGGACTTTCTTACTAAGAGACCCCAAACTGTTAGGATTGGCAGCTATTTTTCCTCCACTCTTGCTCTCAGTGCTGGCTCTCCAGAGGGTTGTGTGCTGAGCCTCCTTTTCTATTCACTCTACACCTATGATTGCTTTTTTTTCATATCTTGATTGTGTTTGTACCTGTGGCCACCATGCTAATCTATCTCTTGACTATTCAGCTCATACTTTACTTTTCAATTCCCCTTTCTCGTTCAAAGTATCTTAATATCTTTTGATTTTTTCCATATCAGCTACATCATATATTCTTTGAAATGGCCAAATGGCCAAATCTCTTCCTCCTTTCAGGTTTTTATGCATTATTTTCTTATTTATTCATACACAATATATACATTTTCTACTTACTTGCATAGCTATTGTGTACATACCTCTACAAATATATTTTCTCTTCACAAAATCTACAAGTGCTTGCGTTCCCTCATGTACCTTCTCCACTATGTTTCTCATAATAGGCTTATTAACTATCTGCAATCCATTCTCTGTTACTCACTTTCTATCCACATACTCAGCACCTTCTAACTTCATCTGTTTCTCTTCTTCATCAGTGAAATCTGGTTTTACATCCCATTCCAAATTAGGAACTAAAACGTTTACCTTCACTTCTCTTCCCATATGTGCAGCTTCTTTTGCTGCCTCATCTACTAATCTATTTCCCCAAATCTCTTTGGAATTTCCCTTCTTATGAGCTTCAACATGTATTATAGCCAAACGTTCTGGAACTTCAGCTGCTTTCAGTACTGCTTTTATTAAATCTACTTGCCTCACCTCCTTTCCTTTACATGTTACTCTTTCTATCCAAATTTTCCCAAAGGTTTGTAGATTCCATAGGCATATTTTGAATCTGTATAAATATTACCCACTTCATTTTCTAGAAGCTTCAAGGCCTGCAGTAAAGCAAATATTTCACACACCTGAGCAAAATACTCAACAGGTAAATGACCCATCTCCAACACTTCAGATGTATCTCCATTCACAATTGCATATCTATTCATTCATTTACCATACTCTACTCGAGAAGATCCATCATTAAACAAATTAATTCCTCCTTCTATTGGACTATCTTCCAAATCCTCTCTCACCTTAGTCTGTAGATCTATAGCTTCTTTTTTTTTAAAAAAAAAGATTTTATTGAATTTACAATTTAAAAACACATCGACAATACATTTACAAAATAGAAAGAAAATGGCTAGGGGGAAAGAAAGAAAACACCCGGCCTAACACACCGGATAAAGGCCGATTGGGGGGAAGAGAAAAGATATAGAGGGAGAGAAGGGAAGGGGAGGGAGAATAGGGTAGAAAGTACAATTAAAAACGAACGATATCCTTTTGTGACAGTCTGTAAGGATCATTTCTTTTCATCATATCCAATCTACTGCTCTTTTCCATTATGTTTAAGTTACTCTTTATCATTTACATAATTTGTCTCTGTGTAAGCCAATTATACCATGAGTCCCAGTTGTCATAAAATGTTGAGGACTCTTTGTTTTTTAACGCTATCGTTAGTTTATCCATTTCAGCACACTCACAAATTTTCTGAATAACCATTTGCTCTGAAGGTGTATGAGGTGATTTCCAACATTGAGCAAACGCTAATCTAGCTGCAGTTAGAATATGGATTATTACATATTTTGTCTTTTTGGATAAATATCTATCAGAGATCCCTAACAGGAAGAACTCTGGTTTATAGTCTATTTGTTCTTTAGTTATCTCCTCCAACCATTTTCTGACTTTTTGCCAAAATTTTTGGGTAGTTTTACAAGACCACCACGTGTGGAAAAATGTTCCTTCAGTGCTTTTGCATTTCCAACACCTTGAGCTCATGTTAGGGTTCATCTTCGCCAACCTCGAAGGGGGTAAGTGCCATCTATATAACATTTTATACATATTTTCTTTGTACACCGCCGATTTTATAATCTTGATGTTTCTATTCCAGATCTTTTCCCATTCTGTTAATGTAATGCTTCTTCCAATATTCCTACTCCACGTTATCATGTTCCCTTTCACTATCTCTTGCTCTAATTCTACCTCCAATAAATATTTATAAAATTTGGAAATATTCTTTTTATTTGATCCTAATAAGATTTTATCTAAATATTGTAATTTGCTATAGATTCCAAACTCTTTGATAACTTGTTTGTATCTGCTATGGATTTGTATATATAACCACTGGTCGATTTTAAATCCCTGTTCCTGTAAATCCTGTCGAGTTCTTAATTTTCCTAGAGGGTCTAATAAATCTTTATATTTAGTCGTTTTTGTTATATCCAAATTGTTGGGATGAACCATTGCCTCCATTGTTGAAAGCCAAATCGGAATTTTTAAATAATGTTTTTTGCATATTTTTTTCCAATTAGTTAATAATGAATCTCTAATAAGGTGTCTATGAAAATACGACTGTTTAGTTTTCCCCACTTCCCATAGAAATGCATGCCACCCTCTCTGAAGATCGTGCCCTTCTAAGGCTAAAGTTCTTTCGTTGAGTAAATTAACCCAGTCTTTTAACCATAATAAGTTGGCTGCCCAATAATATAATTCCCAATTTGGAAGCGCTAGCCCCCCTCTACTTTTTGCATCTTGTAAAGACTTAATATTGATTCTAGCTTTTTTCCCTTGCCAAATAAATTTAAGTGTTACCTTATTTATATCTTCAAAAAAATTTTTTGGTAATTTAATTGGGATTGTCTGGAATAAGTAAAGGAATTTTGGTAAGATGTTCATTTTGATTGTGGCAATCCTGCCCAGTAGAGAAAGCTGCAGCTTATTCCAGGATTCTAGGTCTTTCTTAATTTGCTGTAATAGTTTATCATAATTATTCTCTTTGAGCGATTTTCTATGTGGTGTTAACCATATGCCTAAATATTTGACCTTTTTTGTTGCCTGTATCCCTATGGTTTTTTCTAATTCTTTCCTCTGATTCTCTGTTAGATTTTTAGTCATTAATTTTGTCTTATTTCTATTGATCTTTAATCCTGCTACTGAACCAAATTGTTCTAGTTCTTTTATTAGGTTATGTCCTTTTTCCATGGGTTCCTCTAGGAAGAAAACCGTATCGTCTGCAAACGCCTGTAGTTTATATTCCTCTGCTTTGACCCTTACTCCTTGGATTTCAGAGTTTTGTCTTATCCACGTTAACAATGATTCTAAAGCAAGTATAAATAGGAGGGATGAGAGGTGGCAACCCTGTCTGACGCCCTTTTCAATGTTTAATGGGCCTGTTTGTTCACCATTAATTAGTATGTTGGCCTGTTGGGTGTTGTAAATTGTTGTGATAATGTTCTCGAATTTAGTGCCCAGACTCATGTTATAGATTTTTTGTATTAAAAAGTGCCAATGTAGATTATCAAATGCTTTCTCCGCATCTAAAAACATGAGTGCAAATTGTTTCTCTGGATGAACTTCATAATATTCTAAGACGTCAATAACGGTTCTTAGATTATTTTTGATTTGGCGGGATGGAAGGAAACCATTTTGATCTTCATGAATGTATAAATTTAAAACTTGTTTTACTCTATTCGCTATAATTGAGGTAAATAATTTATAATCAGCGTTTAAAAGTGAAATTGGTCTATAATTGTTGATATATCTGGCATCTACATCCTCCTTCGGAATTAACAAAATCAATGCCCCCCTCCATGAGTCTGGCATTTTGGCTGCCAAAAGTACTTCGTTAAACACTTCCAGCATCAGTGGCCCTACTAACTCTATTGTAGCTTTGTACAATTCTACTGGAATCCCATCTGGACCAGGGGATTTATTATTACTTTGGTTCTCCATTGCAGATTTCAACTCAGACCATGTAATATCTGTTGGGTATATGGATACACCAACCAGGTTTGGGTTGAATAAATATGTAAACCTAGGATTAAGTGTCTTGTAGCTTTAAGCACAAGAAACTGCAATGTCATTGTGGGTGCGGTTGCAGGCAGTAATAAAGGTAGGAAGGGAAACGTAATAGACCCCGGCTTCTGGATGCACCTGGTTCTGTTCCTGGTCTGCTGCCTGCTGGAACGTCTGCTTGCTCTGGATGGCTACTGTGCCAGATACCATTTCAACTGAACACAAAGACTGTTTGCTTGGTGAGCTGAGGATTCAGCGTTGTCTTTGAGAGAAAGGTATCAGGAGGAGAAGATTTACAAGCAGATAAGGACATTGTATTTACTGTTAATGGACTTGATAACTGGATGAATATACTGGATAATGATATATGGACTGAATGACACTTCTTAATCTCTGTGTGCAATAAATAACTATTTTAAAACCACAAACAGTGTTTTTGTCTCCAGTGTGTGTATACTCTTGGGCCCACTCTCTCTCTCATTTGCCTGCCTGGCTTGACTGCTGCTGCATACTCTGCTTGGGGGTTTATCCCCAAACACTAACAATATCCTTATTTAATAATTCTTTCTCTCCTTCCCCTATTGTTTTATCATTCGTATTCTCCAGATAAGTTCTTATTTTGTCTTCATTGATTTCTTCTTTTTTATATAATCTTTGAAAATAGTTTAATATAATATCTTTTTTCTTCTCAATCTCATGTTGTGGTATGCCTTTCTCGTCTATTAGTTGGTGTATCAGTCTCTTTTCTTTTTCTTTTTTAAGTTTATAAGATAGCCATCTTCCTGGTTTATTAGCGTGTTCAAAATAATTTTGTTTGGACCTTCTCAAACTAACTTCTATTTTATCTTGTTCAATTAAATTCAGCTTATGTTTGGCTAATATTAACTGGTTTTGTATTCCCTGGATCTTAGGGGTTTTTTGTAATTGTATTTCTAAGTCTTTGATTTGTTGTTGTAATACGTTTTGTTGGGCATAAGTTCTCTTGTTTCTCATAGCATTATAGGAAATTGTTGTACCTCTTATAATTTCTTTCATAGTATCCCAAATATTCTGTTTTGAAGTTGTTTCATTATTATTATCTTTTAGGAAATAGTTTAGCTCCTCTTTCAGCTTATTAATATACTCTTCTTTGTTTACTATTTGGGTATTTAGTGTCCATCTTTTTTTTATTCCTCTCCTGTCTCTCCAAATTAGCTGTATTGGGTTGTGGTCAGCCCATTCATTTGGTAGGATTTTAATTTCTTTTATTTCATTAGCCAAATCCAAATCCATCCAAGCCATATCTATTCTAGTCCAAGTCTTATGTGGATTGGAATAGTATGTAAATTGTTTCTCTTCAAGGTTCCGTTCCCTCCATAAATCTTTTAAATTTAACTCTTTCATCATTTCCTTACATGCCGCAGAAAGTTCCCTTTTCCCCTTCTTGTTTTTTCCCATATTACTATGGTCTTTTTGGTAGTCTGCAATGGAGTTAAAATCACCAATCAAGCAAATGTTCCTTTTTTCGAAGCCTACTATTTTTTGGTGGAGGTGTTTAAAAAATTTCCCTTGGTCTTCATTTGGGGCATAGATTGCTACAAGTAAAAATGTGATGTGGTTTATCCAAACTTGTATAACCAGAGTTCTTCCTTCGGGATCCGACCAGGTTAATTCTGCCTTTACATCTTGTTTTACGTAAATTGCAATTCATTTTTTCTTGTGTTTATCGGCCGGTGCCGTAAAAAGTTTCCCTAATTTTGGACAAATTAGATGTCTTTCATCATTTTTCGAAATATGTGTTTCTTGAAGACATATTATATCTGCGTTATGTCAAATAAGTTTTGAAAATATCCTTTTTCTTTTTGATATTGAATTTAATCCATTTATATTGATGGAGAGCAACTTCTTCCCCTCCACCATTTATCTATGTCTGCTTAGATTTTTGCCTAGTAATAATTCGATTCTCTTCTTGTTGTTGTTGTGGGATTTGCTCTTCTCTCCCAGGTTTTCTCAATTATTTTCCCTTCTGTCAGTATCGTATCGCTTTTCCAATTCTGAGCAAATACAATTCTAGCTGCTGTTAGTACATGTATAATTAACTATGTTTTTTCTTTGCTGTAATCTTCAGGTACCATTCCTAATAAAAATATTTCAGGTTTCAAGTCTATGTGTTGTTTCATCAGTTTTTTCCAACCATGTGTGTATTTTTGTCCAATATCTTTTAGCTTCTATACAAGACCACCACATGTGGTAATACATTCCCAGTGTTTGGTGACACTTCCAGCATTTGGCTGATTTATCTTTAAACATCTTAGCTAATTTTGCTGGTGCAAAGTGCCATCTACGAGGGCTATCCACAAAATAGATTACGTTTTGCGATAGAAAAAAAACAAAGTGTAGGAAAAATTTTTATTATATATACTTGAAAGTGACACTTAAATACTACTTTTCAACATATTCACCAAACAAATTGAGGCACTTATCATAGTGGTGAACAAGCTTTGTAATTCTATTGTCATAAAATTCAGCCGCCTGAGATTTGAGCCAGTCAGTCATGCCCGCCTGCAGTTCCGCGTCGTCGTCAAAGCGCTGTGTTCCAAGCCAGGTCTTCATCCTCGAAAACAAGTGGTAGTCGCTTGGTGCAAGATTGGGACTGTAGGGCGGATGAGGAAAAAATCTCCGACTTGAAAGCATTCAGGACTTCTCAAGTGTGATTTGCTGTGTATGGTCGGGCATTGTCATGCAAAACCAAAATTTTTGAGCTTAACTTTCCTCTGCGCTTGTTCTGAATTGCTTTTCTTAGTTTTTGCAACGTTTCACAATACCTCACAGAGTTTATTGTGCAACATGTTCCAGAAAATTGATAAGAAGCACACCTTGCCTATCCCAAAAAACAGTCACCATAGTCTTCCTTGCAGAGAACATTTGCAAACATTTTCTTGGTTTTGGGGGGGAATTTGTGTGCCCCCACTGCATAGACTGCAATATGGTCTTGCTGCTCACATGTTTGACCCAAGTCTCGTCTCCAGTTATGATTCAATCAAGAAATGAATCTCCATGTTTGTCGTAAGAGTACAGAAATGTCAATGATGCGGCCATACGCTGACTCTTGTGGTTTTCTGTCAGGATTTTTGGCACCCATCTTGCACAAAATTTGTGGTAGCCTAGCTTTTGTGTAACAATTTCATGCAACAAACTGTGTGAAATTTGTGGAAAACTAAGCAAAAGTTCCGTTACTGTGAAACGGCGATTTCACGAATCTTGTCATTGACTTTTGCGACCAGTTCATCAGTCACAATGTTCGGACGTCCACTCCGCTGTTCATCATGAACTTTAGTTTGGCCATTTTTAAACTTAATGCACCATTGGCGCACTCCACCTTCAGTGATGATGTTGTCCCCGTACACTTCACACAGTTGCTGAAAAATTTCAATCGGTTTATGTTTTTTTGCCAACAAAAACCTTATCATTGATTGCACCTCACAACTCGTGGGATTTTCAATTGCAGCACACATTTCAAATGTTTGCTGTGAAATAACAGGCAATAATACGAACCTCCCACTAGCATGACTAGATGCAGACTGAGCGGCAGATGCACAGATCAAAGATGGCCACGGTAGCTCTGCCCCTTCTTGCTACAGACGAAAACGTAATCTATTTTGTGGATAGCCCTCGTATAAAACATCTTATACAAGTTTTCTTCATATGCTGTCGATATTGTTAGTTCATAGTTTTATCTCATAACTTCTGCCATTTATCTAGTTCTATAGCATATCCAAAAATAATTGCCCATGCTATCATTTTTTTCTTCTAATCACTTGTTCTTCTAATTTAACACTTAATAAACAACAATATAATCTTTTAATCAGCTTAGCTTCTGTTCCTGATAGTATTTTATCCAAATCTGTCAACTCTGTCAGAGTATATTCATGAATTGGAATAGAGCTTGGTAACAAGGTCAGCCAATGAATAGGCATAGCAACTAAATCAGCCAATGAGGATAGTTTGGAAACTGAAACTAGAAGTAACCTAGGTGGGAAACTGAAACTAAAAGTAGCCTAGGCATGGCTCTATGTTAAGCTCTGCAACTCTACAGCTAGGTTTGAGCTGAGTCTGTCTATTGAAAATGAAACTAACTTGCTTGCTTGCTGAAGACTGGAACTCTGCTCTGAACTTGCAACATGTTTCTGTTTGAGTTTGCTCCATGTTGGAAAAATCTTCAACTGGTTTGTAAAATCTACTTATGTTTATAAAGATGTTGATGAAGCATCAGCCATCTGTGTTTATTTTTCTGGCACTGAATTATTAGTTCAAAACTCTCAATAAACTCCTTATCAATCCCTTCAGCTTTAATATCTTTTTCATATCTTGATTGTATTTGCGTATATGAATACCAATGCATTTCCAACCCTTGTTCATTCAATACTTGTTTTGTTTTGAGCTCACCCTTTTCATTTAAAATATCTTTGTATCTAACAATAGTTCTCATTTTACAAACATTTCGATGTATGAATGCTTCCATTGCTGACAACCAAACTGGTATCTTCATGTAATGTTGTTCTTCAGTTTTTTCCCCATGCTAGTAATAATACATTCCTGGCCTTTAAAAATAGTCATATATTTTGCTTCTCCCATATCACAAAAATGCATGCCAACCCATTTGCAAATCATGTCCTTCCAACATTAAAAACCTTTTGTTCCTCCTTCCAGTTTGACAGGCTTCGGAGGCAGCAGGAATTCGTTAAGCTGCGGTGGAAAGTAAAGGGAAAGTTTTTTCTCTCCTCACTTTCCTTCCCACGGAGACAGCAGATGGAAATCGGAAATACCCGCTTTGGCAGCAGAAGGTACTAACTTTCAAAATTGAAGCCAAGGGGACATTAGATTTCTAAACACTGATATTTAAAATTTTAAATCTTTTTGCTTTAAGTGGGAAGGAAGAGAGGTAAATGATTTATACTAATGTTTGTTGAAGGAGACTGCTTGGAGTTTTATAAGATTAGAGATTAAATCGCAATAAAACTTCCAAAAAATGCCTTGGAATTGTGTAATTGAATGTTGCCCCAGGAAGAGAAAGTAGAAGAAAGTGAAACAGACTGTGCTGACTGTGCTGATTTTGATTGCCTGATGACTTTGGGACCTTAACTATCTTTTGAAAGACTAAGAAAACATTTGGACTGTCTAAAAAAAAACACATTTTTTTTACAATGGTATCTGTTGAAGAACTGAAAATGCAATTTGAAAGACTAAGAGAAGAGGAAGAGGAAGGCAAGGGCTCTTTTGGATCTATCTTTTGCTTTTTAGAAATGGTGATTTCTGCTTACCAGGAAATGCAACAAGAAAAAGGCTGGGATGATGAAGAAGAAGCCATCTTTAATGGACATATGATTTTTAAAAGGGTAAAAAGGAGAAGAAAATGGAGAATTTAAGTTCTAAAAAAACAATCAAGAAAGGGAAAAGAAAGGTGAAAAATCGATATAATGATAGAAAGCAAGAGAAAAGAGGAATACAACAGAGAGGGGAGACTAAAAAGTTGGAGATTGAGAGGGGGGGTAAAAAGGTTAGATTTGATAAGGAAGGAAGGGATAAAGTGAAGGGAAGTTATAAAGGCTGGGATGATGAAGAAGAAGCCATCTTTAATGGACATATGATTTTTAAAAAGGGTAAAAAGGAGAAGAAAATGGAGAATTTAAGTTCTAAAAAACAATCAAGAAAGGGAAAAGAAAGGTGAAAATATAATCTAAAGAGAGATTCTGCAAAAGTACACAAGATTGTATTTTAGTATTTGTATTTGAAATATGTGTTAATAGAACACTGTAGGGATTGTGTAATTAATGTTTAATTAACTAATTTGCTATGGAACACTATTTTTAATATACTATAAGATTATTATGTTTTATATTTTAAAATGTTATGTAGAATGTACTAAGCAGAATCAGAATAGAAACTATGTCTAATTTTAAGTGTTAAATTTGGGGGGAAAATAGAAAGGTGTCATACTTCAACCAGTGATTACAGGAAAAAGTTTCTGTTAAAGAGAAAGATAAATGGATAATTGAAAAAGAACGGACAAAAGATACAAGTGTAATGATTTAAATTGAGATTAAATAAATAAAATAGAATTAAGAGAGTGAAAAGAGGGGAGAAGAAACATGCAAAATGTAGAATTTTAAATAAGATATGAAATAGTAAATAAGCTGAGCATGAATTTGATTTACGACTGTACAAAAAGTTATAACCCGGGGTTAAGCCGCTTTCTAAAAAGAAGTTCTATGTTTTTATGTTATGTGTTTTGTTAGTCTATGTTTGTCTATTGAGGAGTAATGATGTTGGATAAGAACATATGAAATAGTAATAATATGAAATATAGTAATATGAAATATATGAAAGTATAAGTCTAATGAATAAAATTGAACAGAAATAAAGGAAGAAAGAATAAGAAGGTGGAAAACAGTAATAAGATATGAAGTTGAATATATAAGATGCATATTAAATTGTGTGTGGAAACATGATAATTTAGAACTATATTGTACTTAAATGAGATGTCTTATTTGTTTTGTTAAGTAGTTGTTAGAAAGGATGTTTTATGTTCTTATGTCTTATGTTTTGTTTGTGTACTCTCTTTGAAAATTAATAAAATTTGTTTTTTTTAAAAAACCTTTTGTTCCTCAGCGTAATCCAATCTTTCATCCAAGTTAATACCATGGCCTGATAATATATTTCCCAATTAGGTAACCCAAATCCTCCTCTAACTCTCACATCCTGTAGCATTTTTTTTGTTAATTCTTGCTTTCTTCCCTTGCCATATATATTTCAATACTAGTTTATTGATATCTTCAAAATATTTTTTTTCCAATTTTATCAAAGTTGTTTGAAACAAATACAACACTTTTGGTAATATGTTCATCTTAATTGCCACAATTCTTCCTGTTAGTGATAACTGCATATTACCCCATTTTTCCAACTCCGTCTTAATTTGTTGTTTAAGTTTATGGTAATTATCTTCTTTAATTGTTCCACATCTTGCCATCAACTGAATTCCTAAATATTTAATTTTCTGTACTATTTGAATATCTATACTCTTTACCAATTCTTTTTTTCTGTTTCTCTGTCATATTTTTAACCAATATTTTATTTCCCTTTATTTATTTTCAATCCAGCCAATTTCCCATATTCCTCTATTTTATTTATTAACTTGGGTCCTGTTCCAAGAGGTTTGTCTAATATAAAAACTAAATCATCTGCAAATGCCTGTAATTTGTACTCCTCTTGTCTTATTTCCATCCCTTTGATCTCCTTATCTTCCCTAATATTTCTGTTTAATACTTCTAATGTTAATACAAACAACAGTGGTGACAAAGGACACCCTTGCCTTTTTCCTTTCTCAATATGAATTTTCTCCATCAGTTCTCCATTTTCCAATCTTCTTTGATGCCTATAAAGTAGTAACTAGTGAAGGTTTTAATCTTCTAACTTGTTTATTTATTCAAATTCTTTAGCTACTTTTCTCAAGCAAGTTACTTTGGAAGGTGAACTTTTTTCATAACAGGATAAAATTATAGGATAAAAAAACTAGAAGGGGGGCTCTGTGCAGGTCATATGCTTTAAGTATTGCCATAAATTTATTTCTGATTGAGAGCTAAAGCTCTAAAACTTAAAAATATTTCAAAATTTCATTTTTTAAGATACTGATGCTGTGTGATATTTTCCTCAAGTACCTAAACTCCAATAATTTTAATGATATCTCCTTGAATATTTAGAACTTTCTAACTAACATTTGATATAAAAATGCAGCCCTTTAATATCCATTCAATAATATTGTGGGGGGGAGGAATCCTTCAAAGCTAATTAAAAATTCTACAAAACCAAAAGAAAGCATCTGTCACTGACAGGTATTTTATACAGGACTGTTAATAAATTCCTATGGCAAACTTTATGTCTTGAATGTATATCACAAATAGAGGTTACAAGGAAGAGACATTTCTTCTTGATCTATTGCTTTGCTCAGTACATTATGCATTGGTAAAATGTTCAGAACTGCAGTTAGTATGTATTTTAAAGGAAAAATAATTATTAAAAGGTCAAAAAGCAATTAAGAAAATCACTTGTGCACAGGGGTGGGATTCAAATTTTTAACAACCGGTTCTGTGGGCATGGCTTAGGTGGTGGGCATGGCTTGGTGGTTATATGACTGGGTGGACATGGCTTGGTGATTGTGTTATTGGCTGGGTGTGGCCAACTCCATGTCACTCACATTGAGGCACACATCTCCTCCCCTGGCCTCTCACAACTGTGGAGATGCTGCAACAGTCATAAGTGGGAAAAATGGTCATGTCACTTTTTTCAGTGCCATTGTAACTTTGAATGGTCACTCCACACAAGCAAAATACCAGCAAAGGAAGGGAAAAAAACTCAAGAGACATTCCTGAGACAGGAAGTCCAGTCCTGCCAAGAATGTAATAAGGGTTAATGGAGAGGCAATTTCTGTAAGCAACACCAGAATGTTTCCTTCCTGCTTTCCTTACAGGATTAGGCCAGTAATTTCTTCTAACAACCGGTTCTCCAAACTGCTTAGAATGTTAACAACCATTTCTAGCAAATAGGTGCAAACTGGTAGAATCCCACCCCTGCTTGTGCACAATTATATTAAAGGGCAGAGTTATTCAGCTTATTTCATCTGGTGATTAGTTACTGAACTGTATTTATCTGAACTGAAGTTGATTCAGTTATGTTAAAGCTGAAAATGAGAAGTTAAGTTTGGTTCTGTTTGGTTACTTGAAGTTCAAAGCGTATCTATTTTTATAGGCAAGACAATAAAGTCAAAGAAGTTTTTTAAATATTAGAAACTCCTAGTTATATTATTTTGTACAACACAGTGAACTGAATAAGACACCAAAAATAGAAACCCAGCCATTATTATTTATTAATTTATGATGAAATAACAGAAGTAAACATATATAAATAGTCCATGTAATTATAAGTAAAACTTCTATGAGAATATATAGCAGTGGGCCTTATAACTGGATGTCCAATTCAGCTATCCAGGAAATTGCCCCTAGTGTTGCTTCATGCAGGGAACCAGAAAACACACATCATGGATAAGATTGCCCAATATGTTTAGTAGTTTGCATATCAACACCACAATCACAACAAGGGGAATCTTTCCATCCCTACTGATACAGGGCAGAGGCACTTCTTCCAGTATCATGCCTGATTCTGTTCAATTTTGACCAAACAAATCAAGACAGATTAAGCCAAAACTGGCACACTATTCAGTGTGGAATAAACCAAAACCAAGGCTATCTGTAAACCAGACAGTCAATCCACAGAATTATGTTGTCTCCCTTGAGCAAAAATCAAAGATGTGGCTAAGAACCTCACCAAAATAATAAAACCTACAGATTACTACCCTTTTCTACTGCTACTACAAAAAATGGATTCCTGGAATATAGTCTGCACTACCTCCATGATGGGCTTTTGGCAAGGGATGGGCTGCACCTCACAAAGACTGGGAAGAATGTTTTCAGAAAATGACTAGCTCAACTTCTTAGGAGGACTTTAAACTAAAATCAAGGTGGGAGGGTGACCAAATAATAAGATAAGAGGGGATGGGAAGGAAGAAAACTCAAACATCAAATAGGAGACATAGGTAATATATCCAGAGTCAGACATAAAGATCTCAAGTGCCTATATTTAAATGCAAAAGTTTGGGGAACAAAAAGGGAGAACGGTCAATCTTTCTGACTAATTTATGCTCACTTGCTAACAAGATGGATTAAATACTCCTTTTAAATAGATGCAATTCTAATTTCTACAACTCAGCAGTTCTCTGTTTTACTGAAACCAGGCTTAATGCAGAAATTCATGATGACAACAGCATATACATCCCAGAATTTCAGATATTTTGATCAGACAGAATTGAAGAGACATCAGGTAAACAAAGGATGGAAGATTATATTTATATATCAACAACAGTTGGTCTCATGATATAACTAAAATATATAAATTCTCAACTGTAAGCCATTTTATTCTCCATGTGAGTTCTCCTCATTTCTCCTAATAGCTGTGTATGATCCTCTACAAGCTTGTGTAAACAAGGCATTATGAACTCCAGCTGATCAGATTATGGAGGCTGAAGCCAAACACCCAGATTCCCTTCCTATCATTTTAGGAGATTTCAATGAAGCAAATTTAAGGAAAGAGCTCCCAAAATATTTTCAGCATGTCAATTGTCCCACCAGAGGCAAAAATACTTTAGACCACTGCTACACAACAGTATGACATGCTTATAGGTCTTTATCAGGAGCAGCTGTGGGACACTCTCATCACTACATGATTCACCTTGTACCTGTCTACAAACAAAGACTTAAAACCATGAAACCAACAATTAAATCAGTGAGGACTAGGACTGATGAGGCAAAGCTGAAGCTTCAGGCTTGCCTGGGTTGCACTTAATGGAATGGGTTTTTGAAGATATCTCTGCAGACCTAGATGAACCCACAGATACTGTAACATCATATTTCAGCTTCTGCGAAGACCTATGTGTACCAACAAGGAACATATGAATATATAGTAACAATAAACCTTGGTTAACAGCTAAACTTAAGCAGCTATGTAATTCCAAAGAAAAAGTGACAGAATGCTATACAATCAGGCCAGAAATGTATTAACAAGAGAGATCAGAGCAGCAAAAAGAAGCTACTCTGAAAAGTTAAGGAATCAGTTCTCAACAAATGAACCAGCAAACATGTGGAAAACTCTTTAAAACATCACTGGCTACAGCAAACCTCCTTCCCAGGCAGAAGGAAATCAACAACTAGCAGATGACCTGAATGTGTTTTACTGTAGGTTTGAGAAAAAAACTATTGTTACCCATCTCCACAATCCCCATCTCAGGCACACCAACAACAGCCAAGCCTCCTACAACCTACACTATTCCATTGGGCCCACCATCTCTGGTGATTACAGAGAATGAGGTGCAAGGTCTATTTAACAGACAAAAGCCAGGAAAAGCCCCAGGTCCAGACAAGATACCTCCTTCTTGCTTAAAAGTTTGGGCTGATCAACTGGCCCCCATCTTCACCTGAATCTTCAATAAATCACTAGAAATGTATTATGTTCCTTCTTGCTTCAAACGCTCTACTATCATCCCAGTGCCAAAGAAGCCCTCCATTAGGGAACTGAATGACTACAGACTAGTTGCTCTAATATCTGTACTTATGAAACCTTTGAAATGCTAGTGCTGTCCCACCTGAAAACCATCATGCATCCACTGGTAGATTCCATGCAGCTTGCATACCAAGTAAATAGATTGACAGATGATGCTGTTAATATGGCTCTGCACTACATTCTACAACACCTTGAATCTCAAAATACTTACGCAAGGGTCCTCTTTGTAGACTTCAGCTTTCAATAACATCATTCCAGACATTCTTCTAACTAAACTAAATCAGCTAGCTGTACCTGAACACACTTGTAAGTGGATCATAAACTTCCTAACAGACAGGAAGCAGCTGGTGGAAGCTAGGCAGAATTACATCTGATACCTGTACAATTAGCACAGCCCTCCCCACCCCCAAGGCTGTGTGCTATCACCATTTCTCTCCTCCTTATATATCAATGACTGCATTTCAAATGATCCATCTGTTAAAATAGTGAAGTTTGCAGATGATACAACAGTGATTGGTCTCATTCTAGACAACAACAAATCTGCATACAGACAGGAGGTTGTACAACTTGCCTTGTGGTGTAACCAGAACAATCTTGAACTGAACACACTCAAAACCATAGAAATGGTGCTAGACTTTAGAAGAAACCCTCCCATACTACCACCTTTTACAATACTAGACAACACAGTATCAACAATAGGGACTTTCAAATTTCTAGGTTCTATCATACCACAAGACCTAAAATAGACATCTAACATCAAAAACATCATCAAAAAAACACAACAAAGAATGTTCTTTCTGCGCCAACTCAGAAAGCTCAAACTGCCCAAGGAGCTGCTGATACAGTTTTACAGAGAAATTATTGAGTCTGTCATCTGCACCTCTAGAACTGTCTGGTTTGGTTCTGCAACCCAACAAGATAGACACAGACTTCAGAGAGTAATTAGGATTGCAGAAAAAAAAACAATTAATACCAACCTGCCTTCAGTTGAAGACCTGTATACTGCACAAGTCAAAACGGGGCTGTAAAAATATTTACAGACCCCTCACATCCCAATCATAAACTGTTTCAATTCCTACCCTCAAAATGATGCTATAGAGCACTGCACATCAGAACAACTAAACACAAGGATGCCATCACTCTGCTAAACAAATAATTCCCTCAACATTGTCCAACTACAAAGTCTGCTTTGTACTATTACTATTACTATTACTATTAATCTTCTCATCACTCCTTATCACCCATCCCCTTCTACTTGTAACTGTATAACTAACTTTGTCGCTTGTATCCTTATGATTATATTGACTGTTTCCTAGTATGATTTGATTGCTTTTGTATCCTATGACTATTATTAAGTGTTGTACCTTATGATTCTTGACTCCTGACTCTTGACAAATGTATCTTTTCTTTTATGTACATTGAGACTATTTGCACCAAGACAAATTCATTGTGTGTCCAATCACACTTGGCCAATAAAGAATTCTATTAATGCATGAAGGTAGGTATGATATAGTTGGAATCACAGAAACTTGATGGGAGGAAACCCATGACTGGAAAATACTTTTTTTTGTTCTTTAATACATTTTTTATTTTTTTATTGCTACAAACACATCATTGTGTAAACAGTGTGGTTTCAGGGTATTTTACATTTAAAACAAACATGACAATAATTTTGTATTGATATTGTTAACTTTCTTATATAATTTAGTATTGATACAATTTATCATTCTTAATTATTCAATATTCCCATATGCTATTTTTATGCTAAACTCCATATTCTTAAGATCACTTATTTTGTTATAAATGTTATATTACTAGTCATATTTGCCAATTCTAATAACCATTCGTAAATCTGTATTAATTTGCATTTTCCATTATTTATCCCCTTCTTAATTCTTAGTTGTGCCACTATTATGTTTAAAACAAAATCCCTTTCTAATCATTGTAATATAAATAAAGTAATATTCATCCTGTATACATTTAACAAGTCATACAATTCTAGTAATAATATAGTCACTTTTATCTAATACCATATTTCTGTCAGGGCTTTGGCATCCACCCCCTTTAAATCATGAGTCTCTATCCGCATCTTTCAGAGTTTAAGAAGATTTATTAGGAGTGAAATTGCCGATGCTACCTGGGTGTAGCCGATTCTGAAACACATCATTCATTTCACCCCACCCCCTGGATTCTCCAATGGGACACATCCATCCCAAGAGTCATCAATCAGTCATGGCGTTGTCACCTGGTGATTACTTGGGCAGAAATTTGGGTAGCGGGGATGATGGCATTTACAATCTCCTCCCTTTCACATTCATATTGGGCATGCGAGAGAGGGCATCAGCCACAAAGTTCTTTCCCCCTGGAATGTGTTTTAGCACAAAGTCAATTGGTTGAAGTATTGGGCTCAGCGGACTTGTTTGGGTGATAGTTTTCAGGGGGTCCTAAGGCTTTCCAGATTTTTACGGTCAGTTCAAACTTCGAATGGCTTCTGCCCCCCTTCCAGCAGGTGATGCCAGGTTTGCAGTGCCCATCTTACTATGAAAGCCTCTTTTTTCCATGCGGCCAATCACCTCTCTGTATCTGTGAGCTTGCAGGAGGTGTAGGCACAAGACTGCAGATTTCCTTGTTTGTTTCTTTGGTGTAGCACTGCTCCCACTGCTATATTGCTGGCATCTGCTTGAACAACAAAGGGTTGTTTGGGGTCAGGTGCTTTGGCACTGGTTCTTTTGCAAACAGTTTTTCAGCATTTCAAATGCTTTTTGGGATTTGGTTCATCATGAAGGAGGGGATGAATTGCTGGTAGAAGTTTACAAATTCCAGGAAGCTTTGTAACTGTCTGGGGGTGCAAGAGGTTTGCCAACTGAGGATGGGTTGTACTTTGACTGGGTCCATCTCTATGCCTTCATTTGAGACTCGGTAGCCTGAGTAATTCAACTGCGCATGGTGAAATTTGCATTTCAACAGCTTAACGTACAGGTTTGCTGCTAAAAGTTTTTTCAGTATTTGACACGCTAGGGATCAAGTAGACAAGGACCCACTTATAAAGATGTTCATGTAGCACCTCATTTATTAATTGCATAAGCACCGCTGGGGCTCCCTGTAGTCCAAAAGGGACTACAGGGCTCTCTGAGGTCTAATTTAGTAAAGACCTTTCCCTTGGCCAGGTGAGACAGCAAGTCTTTCATGAGCGAGAGGGGGTATAGGTTGTGTACACACAGGCCGTTGATGCCCCTAAAGTCAACACATAATCTCATATCCCATTTTTTTCTCCTTGCAACTCATGGCTTGGCTGACTCAATAAACCACCTTGCTAGGTTTCTGTCTATATATTTACACATTTCTTCCATTCCCCTGGGTGTCATTGGGTGCATTTTAGGCTTTGGCAGTTTTGCCCTGAGGATGATTTCTATGGCGCAACCTGTTTCTCTGTGGGGAGATAGGATGTTGCATTCATTCTCGCTCAATATTCTCTTGGGATCTGTCCAGCCTCTGGGGTTTTATCAGAAGTGGCTGCCAGTTGCTCTCTGAGAGGGTTTCTTGCATGGGCACTGCTTCGATTTGATGGTGAGGTAGAGATTGTGATCCCTTTACTATCCTCAATTTGTGGCTGCCCCCCTGCCACCAGATGGTCGGGCCCCACTTGTCTAACTAGGAAAGTCCCAGTATGACTGCATCTGTCATTTTGGGAGCCACTACAAATCAAATTGTTTCCCAGTGTTCTGCTAGCTGTAGCCTCATTATTTGGTTAAATAAGTGGTGTAGGCCCCTCTCAGCAGGGAGCCATCTACTTGTTCAAACTGGATCAAGTGGGCTAGCTTTTTTGCTCTGATTTTAGGATTGTGGTTAGATTGATCAGGCATCTGATGCAGCCTGAATCTATTAGGGCTTGGAAGGCTCCCTTATTTTCTGTTTTAGGGGCCATAAGCCATATTGGGAAGATGAAAGGGGAAATCAGTCCACTCACCACTGAGTCATTTTCACCCTTGTCCTCACTGTCATAAGGATCTGATGACTGATCATCATTGTCCAGGGTTCCCCCCCCCCATTCAGCTGGATGGGGAGGAACCTCTGCAAACTGAAGGACCTTCTGGGATGGTGCTGGTGGCACACCTGGGGCCTCATTCTGGTCATGCTCTGGGTGGTGGTTCTGGCTTTGGTTTCAGGCCAAAGGGGTTTTGCATGCTGCTGCCATGTGACCCATTCCCCCACATCAATAGCATTTAATTGGGCTTTGCAGGAGGGTTGGTTTGGGGAGCAGCTGTGGTGTTGTAGCTCCTCGTTGCCTGGCTGATCTCTGGTCTAGCTGATCTCTCTCTATGGTTCCTGGTGGCTTTCTCATGTCGTTAGTGCATAATGCCCCATCAACTTTTATGGCCACTCGGAACCACTCGGACAGTTGGTTTGGGATGTCCCAATAGGTGGTTACTTGGCTAATTTGCTTATCTAGACTTGTTCTGAAAAAATGAACCAGCATCCGTTCAGGCAAAAGGGGTAGCTTCCCTCTGATCCTCCTGAATTCATGGATGTGTTCCTTGATGGGTTGCCCTCCCTGCTTTAGGTTGCTGAGCTCATCTTCCACATACAGGTCCTCCTCTGCCTCCTCAAATCTGATCTCCAGCAGTCATAGAAAGTCGTCTACATCCTGCAGTTGGGGGGGGGGCTTCTCTTTTGGAGGGTTGATAGTCATCCTCTTGCTCCTCCGTCCAATCCCTCAGAAATAGTGTTCACCATGGCTTTAGGGGAGGGGTGGAGGTGTTCTAGGTGGATCTCAGCAGGTCAAGGAATAGAACTAGCTGGTCTGGTCACCATCAAATTTTCCCCTGAACCCGGGTGGTTCATTGAGCACTGCTCCTCCTTCCTCCTGTCGCCCTCTGTGAGCCTGCACTGGAGGTGGCTGGCCTTCTTCCCTGGCTCTAGTTTGTACAGGGGGAGGGGGCTGCCTGCTGCGTGGAGGAGTCACTGGCTGTAGCTTCAGACTCCTTTTCCTTCTGCTGGGTGAAAAAGGACTGTTGCCTCGCCTGCTTCTCCTCACTTCAAAGAGTTCTGTAAAAACTCTCTTCTGTTTTGGGCAGTATGATGGCCTGTCATCCCAGGCAAATTCCTCACCGGTTGTCCATGGATCTCCCCAGGGATTCCATCAGGGACTTTGGAGCCCTGACCCATGCCCAGTTCCACATTCAATCCACTCTTCCCAGTTCACTCCCTTTTGGGGCCTGGTGATGGAGAAACTCGGCCTCAGAGGCTTTAGGAATTTTTTTTTCCCCACCAGTACTTATCTGGCTTTCTTTTCTCCACTGGAGCTGGTCTCTTCACTTTGGAATTCAAAGAGGACTGATCTCCAGCTTTAATTATGCTATCAGCTTCTGTTTGCTTCTGGCTGAAGGCCAAATCTGTTTCTCTTCCTGATAGCCCAATCTCTGCCATGGCTACCTGAGTTTCTCTCCATGCACCCCAGATGTCAGAGAGCGATCAGAGAGGCCGAGACCTAGGACCCCAGTCATTGATTTATTGTGAAAGTCAGCTAGCTATCAGGGCTCTGGCATCCATGCCCATTTAAATCATGAGTCTCTAGCCACATTTCTCAGAGTTTAAAGAAAGTTTATTAGGAGTGAAATTGCTGGTGCTACCTGGGTGTAGCCAACTCTGAGACACATCATTCATTTCACCCTTGACCCTCATCTTCCCCCCAGCCCCTGGATGTATATTCTCCAATGGGAGAACATCCATGCCAAGAATCATCAATCATGCTCTCCAGTAATAATTTTGTGCACCAGAAACTTCAGTTGCCTAGAGATTATCTATGAAGCATTTAAGGAATGCACTGCTTCCCCCACTCCCTTTCTGCTGGCAACTCTAAAAGACCAAAGAAATATTTTTGAGTTGACAATTTCACTATATTATTTTTACATCTATCAGATTCCACGTCATTTCTTTTTCTGGATTACAATATTAATTTTCATACTTATTACAGTCAACTATTGAACACAATTCTGTAATAGAATGTTAATTTCATGTTTATTACAATTATCATACTGATTTTCATTTTTATTGTTATTGGCAATTATCTATCATTAATAATCCTATACTCGGATATTAATTTCATGTTTATTACAATTAATAACTATGCATCTTAAATAATATGCACATTCATGTGGAATCCTTATCTTTCCCCTTTTCAGCCATCATCTCTTACTCTCATTAAAGCATTAATTAATCACTTCCTAGCTTATCTCCCATTTTCTATCATTTTTGCCCTTCCTCTTAAACATTCCTCCCTTCTCTATTATGTTCCATTGTCTCTTTTTCCAGTTATCTAATTTTGCCCCATCCTCTCAAAATATTCTCTCTGTAATTCCATTCCCTGTTCTTTCCCCCTTAGAATATTCTCCCCTTGGTTTATTGCTTCAAACATCATCATTTTATTTCCTTTTTATTCTTTCTCTTTATTTGTTGTTCCATCTGTTCTACTTTTCTGGATGTTTTTTTCAGTTAGCTCCTCCTCTTCCTGTATCTCATTTTGTTTCTGTTGCTTGCTTCTCCATTTTGAGCTCTTCTGCCATACTCTGTATTTTGTTCGAAATGTCCTCATATCCTCTTATCATAGTATCTTTTATAGCCTGTAGTTCCTAAACAATTTCTTTACATGTTCCACTCATCTTTGTTTTTATTTAGTCTATTTCTTCTATTCAATTGTCCAACAGTCAGCATAACTTTTCAAACTATAAATCCAATGTCCAGCAAATTTTATATACCACAGTTGATCAGTCTATCTTTGAATAATCCCAGGGTGATACCTTTATAATTTCTCCACCAGTTAGGTTTTATATTATGAGTTTCTGGGGTCTTTTAGTAATACAGTTCCTTTGATTCTTTCTTTCAATTCTTCTTAAATCAAGTCTTTTCAAAACTTTCAGGATCTACAGTATTTTTTTTTTTTTGATAACAGGTGGCACTCTTAAATCAGTTTCCACTATCCACCTTCCCCCCGATCTCTTTAGTCTTTGTTATCAATATTTCAAAAAGTTAAGTATATATTCCTTTTTATAAATTGATTACAGCATTTTAAATAATGCCTATCCAAAGCCAAATCTTGTCAATCACAAAATCCAATTTTCTGCTTATTTTTTTAGAAAATTTTGCTTTATTCTTCCTTCCTTTCACTTTCCTCCCATCTTCAATTTTTAAGATTTTTTTTGTATCTCACAGATTCTTCTCTAGTATTGGGTCACTGCCAAAAATCCTTATGAATCCTCTTTTCTGATATCTTTATTGGGGTTAAATAGCAATTCAAAAAGTATTCTCACCCAGATCACACACCATTCACAATCTCTCCACTCCTGCACAGTCTTAGATATTCAGACTGTTTCCATCTTCATGGCAGCCATTTTTGCTACTGCTACAGGTCATCTTTGGATGAGAGGGTTTTCCATGTCAAGGAGGAGAGATGCAGCTCTCATCTACCTGCCCAGGTAGTCCCCCTTTTCTTTACCACCCCTCCAGGGTGGTTCTGGCTTCGATTGGGGCCCCTCCAATGAAATGAGCTTGGAACAGGGCTGTGGTGTTCACGGACCTCACTCCAAAAGTGATGGAAGTCCAGCTGGAAGTCATGACCAGAACATACTGATAGAAGGATACAAACTAGTCAAAAAAACCAGACAACATAAAAGAGGAGGTGGAGTTGAACTGTACGTAAAATAACCATTATATTGCTAGAGAAATGCATGAAACCAAAGATGAAAACCTTCTACAAAGTGTATGGGTCAATATAAAAGAAAAAAAAAGAATGACATTGTCATAGATGTATACTACAGGCCACCCAACCAAACAGAAAAAATGGATGTACTTTTTGCTAACCAATTAACAAATATATGTAGGAAACACTCTACAATAGTAATGGGGGATTTCAATTACCCTGACGTCAACTGGAAGACTAATTCTGCACCAAATGATTAATTGAATTAATTACTGACCAACCTAGTTGACAGGTTGTTGTCCAAAAGATAGAGGAGGAAACTAGAGGACCAGCCAAACAGGTCTTCTTATAAACAGAGAAGAAGTGATAGAGGGAGTTGAAAGTGCAAGAAACTTGGGTGAGAGTGACCATGTCATACTGGAATACAACATAATGCAAACACAAGCAATAGAACATAATGATACCAGAATCTTAGATTTTAAAAGAGCTAATTTTAACAAACTCAGAAAGAACTTGGGAAAGATTTCTTGGATGAAAATCCTAAAGGGAAAAACAACCCCAAAAGCTTGGGAAACTCTGATAAATATGATCATAAAAGCACAGTACCATTGAAAAAGAAAAACAAGAAATCCAAGAAGAAATCAACATGGCTGCACAAAGATCTCTCTGATAAATTGAAAGACAAAAAGGACAAGTACAAAAAATGGAAAGAGGGACACATAACTAAGACAGAATATCAGCAGATAGCCAGAATCTGCAAAGACAAAGCCAGGAAAGCAAAGGCTCAGAATGAACAGAGACTTGCAACAAAAATTAAACATATTTTTTTAAAAAAGTTTATTTCAACATATCAATAACAAGAAAAAAATTCAAGGAAACAGTCAGTCCACTAAAGAGAGAAGATGGCAAGGAAGTAACAGGCATAGGGATAAAGTAGAGCTGCTTAACTTAGTCTTTGTATCAATGTTCATGCAAAAAGAAACTATAGCCCAACCTATCAAAAACATAACTATAAAAGATAGAATAGAAATAAAAGTTAAAATAAGCAAAAACAATGGTAAAAGAACACCTGTCTGATCTTGATGAATATAAATTACTGGGACCTGATGGATTATATCCCAGAATTCTAAAGAAGCTGACAGATGTCATCTTAGAACCACTGTACCACATCTTTCAAAAATCCTGGAGCACTGGGAACTACCAGAGGACTGGAAAAGAGCTGATGTGATTCCCATTTTCGAAAATGGAAAAACAAAACAGACCCAGGAAACTATAGACTAATCAGCTTAACTTCAATACCCAGAAAGATATTGGAAAACATAATTTAAAAAAAAACCAGATATACCAACATCTAGAAATGAGTAAAGTAATAACTAGAAGTCAGCATGTGTTTATTAAAATTAGATCATGACAAACCAATATTTCATTCTTCAACATAGTGATTAAATTACTAGACCAATTAAATACTGTGGACATAACAGACTCAGACTTCAGCAAGGCGTTTGATAAAATACACCACAACCTACTTCTTATAAATAGAAAAAAGTGGGATGGATAACATTACCATCAGATGGATTTGTAACTGGCTGACAAACTGTACTCAGTAAGTAGTCCTTAATGATACTATGTCTACATAGAGGGAAGTAAGCAGTGGGGTACCACAAGGTTCCATCTTAAGCCCACTACTCTTCAATATCTTCATAAACAACTTAGATAAGAGAATAGAAGGGGAACTTATCAATTTTTGTAGATGATACTAAGCTAGCAAGAATAGCTGACGCCCTAGATGATAGGCTTAAGATCCAGATGGATCTTGACGGACACTGAGCCCTATCTAACAAAATGAAATTCAATGTAGAGAAAAGTAGTGTCTTACACTTAGGCAAGAAAAACCAAAAATACACATATAGACTGGGTGATATCAGACTTTATAGCAGGAACTGTGAGAGAGATATTGGAGTCTTAGTGGATAACCAATTAAATATGAGCCAATATATAGCCAAAAAAGCCTATGCAATCCTAAATTGCATTAACAAAAGGTTACAATCAAGATGAAGTGAGGTACTAATACTGCTCCATAAAGTCTTAGTAAGATCAGACCTAGAATACTGCATTCCGTTTTGATCAACACACTAAAAGATGTTGAGACTCTAGAAAGAGTGCAGAGAAGAGCAACAAAGTTGATTAGGGGACTGGAGACTAAAACATATGAAGAATGGTTATAGGAACTTGGTATGGCTAATCTAGTAAAGAGAAGGAGCAGGGGAGACATGATAGCAGTGTTCCAATATTTGAGGGGCTGTCACAGAAAGGAGGGAATCAACCTGTTTTCCAAATCACCTGAAGGCCGGACAAGGAATAATGGATGGAAACTAATCAAGGAGAGATTCAACCTAGAAATAAAGAGAAATTTTCTGACAGTGAGACCAATCAACAAATGGAACAGCTTGTCTTCAGAAGTTGTGGGAGCTTCATCACTGGAAACTTTCAAGAAGAGACTGGACTGCCTTCTGTGAGAAATGGTGTAAGGTCTCCTCTTGGGCAGGTGTTTGGACTAGATGACCTACACAGTCCCTTCCAACTCTGTTAATCTGTTAGTCTGTTGTTCATAGGATATTAGCTTCAGCACCCTTGTCCAATTAATTGTTCTGGCTTTTCAATTTTGCAGTTGTTTTTTCCACATGTTGTCAGAAGGTTAGTAAACTGTCCATTGTTACCCCCAGGTACGTCAAAGAGTTACTACATTGTAAGAGGTGATGTTCTCTGCATCACCAAAGTTGGCTCTTTGGACTGTGAGATTAATATCATCATTAACAAATTTCTGAGAAACAGTTTCAGGCAGATCATGGATGTACAAATTAAAAAGAGCAGGATGGCACTGATCCTTGTGTAGCCCATTATTCAACTTAAGATACCTGCTTCTATTGAATTCTGTGAAAACTTGAAATAACCTGTTACTCAACATGTTGTTAATCAAGGCAATGGTATTATGGCAATGTATAACCTTGCTCAGTTTGAGAAGAAATCCTTCTCTCCAGATGGTATTACAGGCTACCAAGAAGTCAAGAAAAACAAAATTTATTTTCCCTTGATATCCATTCTCCAAATAGGAAATTAATGCAAGGACTTGATTGTTACAATCACATTTGAGGTTAATCTTCTTGGATTACAGATTCTACTGCTAGACATATTCTGTTTAACACAAGTCTTTTTGAATATTTGTAGGTGACACAGAGAAAAGCAATTGGCTAGTAACTTTGGGGAAAGTTTGGATCCTTCTTTGATTTCAAAACTGAAATAATACTGATCTTCTTGGATAAAGGAGGTAACCATCCTGAATGTAGTATGGAACTAAAAAAGGAGGCAAGCCAATGTTTAGTTACTGGTCCACAGTTCTTCAGTAGTTCTGGGTAAATGCCAAGAACCTATGGATTTTTCTATTGATGTTCTGGTACTTTGGGAAACCCACATGGAGGATGATTAGAATAAAATAGAATAGAATAGAATAGAATAGAATAGAATAGAATAGAATAGAATAGAATAGAATAGAATACCTTTATTGTCATTGCATTCAAAATACAATGAAATTTGAAATTAGAGAAGGATAGGGCTAAAATATTTGGATATAAAATAATAATAGTATTGCACAACCCTAAATATAGAATTGTGATTTATGTCAAGGATGATAATGACAGTTATAATGCACTTCCTCCAATTATTAATTCAACTACCAATCAGAATGTCTTTTCTACATCCATAGAATTACAGAATATTACCATCATGAATATTTTCAGGCCTTCAATGAACTGTTGGCCAAAATCTGTTTTTTTCAGTGCCTGTAGGAGATAGTATAATCCTTTGTTATTTCAGTAACTAGCACACATCTTGGGGGTATAACCAATGTAATAAGAATGGGAGTAGATTATTTGATTGGATGGAAATAATCAATCTTACTCTTATATAAGATTCTAATGATAGAGGCACATTTAAGGACCATGACAGTTTTGCTGGTTTAATTAAATCTGCAGCTAAAAGGAACATTCCCAGAGAGTGCTGCAAAGCTTACATGCCTGGATGGAGTGAGGAGACAAGTCATTTGTACACTGAGTTTGAACAGAATAGTAATCCAGAGAAAGCAACTGAATTGCTAAAGTCCCTGAAAAGAATCAGAAAACTGAAATGGTCCAGAACTGTAGAAAATCTAAACTTTACACAAGAAAGTCTAACAGGAAAGTCTGGTCCCTTATCTGAATATTGGATTCAACATCCATACTGTCAAGAAAACATTCTACCCAGCCATTTTTCTAACATTTGTTCAACTGTCTTTATGTCTGCATTAGGCTTAAATATTTATCATCCCTTTTGGAAAAAACAGCCCACTGGGATCTCAACAACAGATTGTCATATTTTTTCCTAGAGGCAAATTTCATATTGTATGTAGAACTGCTAAGTTTATAACTAAGACAGTGGGCCTATAAATCTGACACATTATGATACCCATAAGGGAGATTCATTTATCTAATTGCTGTCTCTTTATATTAACACATATAAAACAATCACTTTATTTCCTCCTATTTCATATTTCAAAATTAGACTAGGTACTCTCTCTCTCTCTCTCTCTCTCTCTCTCTCTCTCTGTGTGTGTGTGTGTGTGTGTGTGTGTGTGTGTGAAACTATTTTAAAAATAGGAGTTCCAGGTAAAACTGTGAAAAAAGAGACAGACACCCTGATCTTCGTTAGCCTCTACTAACATCATCAGAGTGTAAAACAACCATTAAGGAGATATGTGCTTTTGTATAGCATTAACCAATGGCCGTTGTGCGCATGGCTTTGACAGCATTCTCTCTAGTTCCCTCCCTCATCCTAACCAACTTACTTCTTAAAGGCCCCTTTTAAAGGTCCACTAGATTCATTTGTTGCTTTGCTCATGATGGGAAGCAGTCTCTGCTCTTCTTGCAGGATCTTTCTTGGTGCCACAGTGCTTGGTAGGCCAGTAGCAATTCAATATGTCTATTGATGGAGTTGTTGTTGGTAAACCAGGCTTCTTTCAATAAGCATCCTCCTTTGGTTGCATCATGGGCAACAACTTTGGCCTCTTGAAAATTAAATATGTGATTGTATTCCTTCATATATGTCCAGATCTGGGAGTGCTGCTCTTTGTGTTGGATAGCCAATTCATGTTCGTGTACTCTGGTCTGAAACTGTTTGGCCGTTTCTCCTACATAGTTTGTTGCACAGTTACTGCAGTTGATATGGTAAACCACCAAAGATGCCTGTTCTTTGGGTAATGTTTCTTTTGGGCACATCACTCTCATTCTCAATGTTTGATCTGGTTTGTGCACCACCTTGACCCCATGTGTCAAGAGAATACATGCAACTGTTTCAAATACCCCTGTATATACGGGAGCACCCTCCATACAGATGCTCAATTAGCACCCTCAATAGGTTGTTTGGCTCTGGGTGTAATACATCTTTGGGTAAAGTCCACAGAATAACCAATGAGCTTACAGAATTAATAGAGGTATGCCCACTCTTTGGCTTTGGTTGTCAGTGTGCTATAATGGATATCTATACTATTGAACAGTGCCTGAATAAAATTGACTTTGTGTGCGGTTGGGTGATTACTCTCATTGTGCAAAATACAGTCCATGCTCATGATTTTTCTAGGTACACTTGTGTCAAGACTCCTGTCTGGGTTACAGTTGATCAGTATATCCAGGAAGGCCAGTGTGTTATTTACCTCATCTTCCATCATGAATTGAATGTCTGGGTATATGGAATTGAGGATTTTCATAAATCTGGTCTTATCTTGCTGTTTAATATTGACAAATGTGTCATCAACATAACGTGCCCAAAACTTGGGCTTGTATATTTTAATTACTTCATATTCTAATTTCTGGAGGACTACAATCACCCTGAGATTGGAGATCCCATAGATGTACCTTTTATCTGTTCATATGTATGACCGTTAAATGTAAAATAAGTTCTAAGGCAGAAATTCAACAGAAGGAGGAGATCATTTGTGCTAGGGGATTTGTGGTTTCATGACTCTTTCTCCAATAATAGTTCTTTTATAGTTATGGTTGCTACCTCTTGGGGGATGGATGTAAACAGTGATATGATTTCAAATGACACCATTGTTTCATCCTCCCCAATCTCCACTTTCTCCAACCATTGTAGAAAGTTGATAGCAGATTTCATGCTGTAGTGGTTCCTTCAATCAGATGTTGTAGCTGTCCGTATAACTATTTGGCTAAACCAAATGTGGGAGTGCCACAAAGAGACAACGGGGTGCAGTGGTAGCTCTGCCTTGTGAATCTTTGGTAATCCATAGAATTGTGCTATGGCTGAGTTTTTTGGTTGAATCATTTTTAGATCCTCTTCATCCACTTTTCCCTGTCTTTTGAGTTGAGTTGACCTTGTTAATTTGGTTCTTGAAAGATACCATGGGTCCCTTATCCAGGAGTCGATAGTGCTCCTGTCATTGAGGAGGTCATAGATCTTCTTTTTATAATCCATTCTGTCCATGACTACTGTTGCTCTGCCTTTATCAGCTGGCAGTATAATGATGGAATTGTCTTTTCTCAATTCTTGGAGGGTCAACATTTCAGATTTTAATAAAGTGACACTCTGCTTATGGCTGGTAAGGAATCCTATCAGCCATTGTTTGATGGAATTTTTCACCTGTTCAGTAACCTCTAGTCGAGAAATAATTGACTCAAGGGCTGCAGCAAAATCAACCGGTTTGGCATCAGTTAAATTAAAACCGGCATCACATTGTAGAACCCAGACCTGTGTGTCAGTGAGTACTTTCGAGGATAGATTGTGCACCAATGTTTTTTTCATCTGGCAGGTTCTCAAGGACTGCAGTGTCTCTGTTTTTCATATAAGTATGCTGATTTCTTGCAGGCATGTCTCTCGTGACCCTTGGGATATTGTACAATAAAGGGCATTGAAGTGGATGGCTGCTAATGTCACCCAACATTGTGCTCAACACTGCCTGATTCTTACCATTTGCACATTGTTTTGTCTGTGGCAGTCATTTATCATTGCGTATAACATTCTGTACTGAAACTGGTGAACTGCTTGTATGGCCCTCTGGTATATCAACTAGGGGTCTTTTCTGCAGTGATTTTGGTGGTAAGCCATATTGAATGCAGTTATGAAGGAACTGCTTCTCATAGTTAATTGCCTTTTGTTTGGCATTAATCTCCCAATGGCATGCATGTTGTAGTGTTTCATGCCCATATTCATTAGAAATTATTTGTAAAATACAAGTTCCAGGTAAAACTGAAAAAAGAGACAGACATCCCAATCTCTGGAACTAAAACCAACAGGCATCTTCGGTGATTTACCATATCAACTGCAATAACATAATAATTACATCTAAAAAACAACCAAGTTACCCAAGAGCTTGATCTTCCTGAGACCATTATCTGTGAACTGACCATAAATATCACATTTTGGTTCTTAATATGTTAGAGAGCACCTGATTATGACATTGAACATGTAAACAAGCTAAATACACTACTAACATGGGCAACATCCTGCCCACACACTTTTATCTTTCTTGGTGACTTCAATCTACCTCATATTAACTGGACCCTAAACGAATGTACAACTGAACCCATGCATGCAACCTTCTACAATGCAGTAACAAATCTGGGACTAGAACAACTAGTAACCAACAATACTAGGCTTAACAACTGCCTCAATCTCATCTTCTGCAATAGTTTGAATTCAATTTACAGAATACAAATGAAAGAACCCTTTTCCAACAGTGACCACAACATGATTGACTTTTGTCTCAACATATGTCCACACAAAAATCATCACAACGACAAAATCCCCAATTATAACTTCAAAAAAGGCAACTATGGTCTTATAAGCAACTATCTCTCTTCCCTTGATTGGCAATTTCTATTCACTGGATGCAATACTGTTGAAGACCATTACAACATATTCTTACTAGAAATCAAAAGAGCCATCAAACTATATGTACCAACAGCAACTCCCAAAACCAGGAAAAACAGATTACTCATAGCAATAAGGAAACTTCAATCCAAAAAGAGATCACTTTGGTGAAAAAACAAATCTGGTCACATTACCAACTTCAAAAGCTGATACAAAAATCTATGCCACCAGATAAAAACTGAATGCACTAATTATCACATTAAACAAGAGGAAAACCTTCTATGCACTAATTCCACCTGTGCTTTCTACAATTTTATAAACAACAAACTAAAAGACTCAAGGTCCATCCCACCCCTGAAAGGACCTAATGGCAAAGACTGCAATGACGACACCATCAAAGCAAATCTCTTTGACACATTCTTTGGCTCAGTATTTGTAAATAGCAATGGATCAAGCCCAGTATTTCCTAGTCAGAACACTGACAACTACAATGATCTAATACATATCAATTTTACAGAAGACATTGTTGAAAAAGCACCGCGTAATCTAAAACCATCCCTATCTATTGGACCAGATGGAATATGTGCCTACTTCTGAAAAAAGCTATCCACTGCCATAGCAGAACCTCTAAGCATAATCTTTGAAAAATCTTTCAGGACCTGCTCCTTGCCAAAACTATGGTCACAAGCCATGGTCATCCCCATCTTCAAAAAGGGAGACGCCATCCTAGTTGAAAATTACAGACCAATCTCCTTATGCTGCGTTACCTGTAAAGTCATGGAATCAATTATTAATCAATCCATTATCCTCCACTTAGAGACAAACAACTGACTCTCTAATAAACCTCTACTCAAAATTTCCACTACCGGTTCTCCAGAACTGGTCAGAACCTGCCGAATACCATCTCTGGAATGACAGACATACAGTCCACCAGTATTTCCAGAGGCATTATGTAAGACATGCTCTACTTAAAGTATGAATAAAAACTTAACAGCAAAATTACATAAAGACTCCGGTATGGCTCTCAACATTAGAAGCAATAGTGCATCCAAATCTCATGAATCTGAGGAAAGTCAATACATACAAAGACCTTTAGATGGAACGGGGGACCTAAAATCCAGACACAAACTGAAAGAAAAAGGGATACAACTCGAATGGTGGGCATACATACAAATCCAATAAAAAGACAAGAAAGACAAGAAAGAATGGGACATACAGAGAAAATGGATGGCATTGGATAAGATACTATTAGGAACAGAGGGGAAAACAATCAAGAGAATATACAACTATCTACTAGAATATAAAATGGCAGAGGAGCAAGTCAAATAAGTAATGATAAAATGGGCTCAAAATTTTGGTTATAATATTGAGTTAGACAATTGGCAAAAGTTATTGATTGCTTATTGTACCCTATGACTATTATTAAGTGTTGTACCTTATGATTCTTGACTCTCGACGAATGTATCTTTTCTTTTATGTATACAGAGAACATTTGCACCAAGACAAATTTCTTGTGTGTCTAATCACACCTGGCCAATAAAAGTATTCTATTCTATTCTAAAAGTTATAGGAAAGAAATAGAAAACTAACATTGGCAACTTTGTATAAAGAGAACAGTATAAAATGTTTTACAGATGGCATCTTCCTCCAACTAGATTGGCCAAAATTAGTAAAAGTATATCACCACATTTTTGGAAATGTAACATAGAGATAGGGACCTATTTTTATATGTGGTGGAAATATATAAAAGCAAAAAAATACTGGTGGAAATAAAGGTTTGGATAGAAGTGATGGTTAACCAGAAAGTAGAGTTAAGACCAGAAATGTTCTTACTGGGAATTATTAATGAGAAATACAATATATTTAATGATACATATAATAACACTGCGAGATTGGTGTATGCCCAAAACTGGAAGAATGAAGATACCCCTACAGAAAGTGAAATAATAAGGAAAATATTAGTCTGTACTAACTCAGCTAACTTTTGAAATCAAAGATAACGGTGAGACAGAGTATTATGAAGTCTGGAATAAAATGTATCAATAGCTAGAGTCCAGGAAAAAGAAAGGGTTGATGCTTTATAGCAGTGGTTCCCAAACCTTTTCAGTCTACCACCTCCTTGCTGCTACAAACTCATCCTCGGTGTCCCCCGTCCAGGGGTGGGATTCAAATTTCTGTGGGCGTGGCTTAATTTGAGGGTGTGGCTTACTGGTCATGTGACTGGGTGGGCATGGATTGCTGGTCATGTGACCAGGTAGGTGTGGTTTGGTGGTCGTGTGACTGGGTGGGTGTGGCCAGGTGACTGGCAAACCAAATACAAGTGGTCCTCACTTAATGGCTGGTTGGTTAGCAAGTGTTCTAATTTATGACTGGCCTCCCCAGGGCTACTTGACCTTTTTTTGGAGTTTGGACAGCCATGCATACACATATACACACACTACCTTCCAACCCTGCTGGAGCAGGTCATTGGACTAGAATCGGCAAAGCATCTCTGATTAGATTCTAGTAGTGAATAGAATCTAATCAGAGATGCTTAGCCAATTCTTGTTTATTTTTTTTATTTGTATTTCTTTATTTTATGTTGCTGAATTGCATTGACATGTGTGTCCCTTCTTGTGCACAGCCTAGAGATTTTTGTGCTTTTTTGCAGCAAAAATTACCAACCTCTGGCTTTCCTCTACTTTTCAAACATGCTGCCACTGTTGCGTTCTAGGTGCTGGCCCTGCAGGTCCACCACATTGAGCCTGCTGCACCAGAGGGACCTGCCCAAGCAAGTCTGAGCAGAGCGGTGCAGCAAGTCAATGGGGCGAGCCTGAGAGAGGGAAAGAGAGAGAGAGAAAAGAAAGAGAGAGAAAGAGAGAAGGAAGAAAGGGAAGAGAAAAGGGAAAGAAAGAAAAAGGGACAGACAAAGAAAGGGGGGATGGAAGGAAGGGACAGAAAGAAAAAGAAATAAAGAAGGAGGGAGGGAGGAGAAAGATAATGAGATATCTATTCTAGTCCAATCACCTGCTCCAGCAGGGTTAGAAGGGTGTGTGTGTGTTCTCCTTGTAATTTACTAATACATTTTGGTTTTGCCTTCTTCAGAATTGGCACTATAATATATTGGGGAAAAGTAATTTTTTAGGGTGGAGATCTGGTCCAAAGAATCCTGTTTAAAGCCTCAACAAAATGTGAGAGCTCTCTGATAGTCTTGACCATATTTTGTCCACAAAACCTTTAATAGAAGCCAAAGAGGTTTCAATGTGCTGGTAAAGATGTTTCAATGTGGAAAAGGGCCTCAGTCTAAACTAGGCCTCATTTCAATCTGATGCATCAGGTATCTCTCTGTGTGTGTCTCCCCCTCCCTCCCCCCTAGACTGGCTTTGCTCTACTTTCCCGATGTGGCTGTGGGGCCGGCTCTTTGAACATGGATGGATGGATGGATGGAGAGAGAGAGAGACAGGTAGGTAGGTTGGTAGATACATACATATATACATAGATACACAGATAGATGATGGGTGGGTGAGTGGGTGGGTGGGTGGATGGATGGATATATAGAGAGAGACAGGTAGGTAGGTAGGTAGATGATAGATAGATAGATAGATAGATAGATAGATAGATAGATAGATAGAT
>NW_020769326.1:3410454-3436893 GCF_900518735.1 Pseudonaja textilis
GATAGATAGATAGATAGATAGATAGATAGATAGATAGATAGATAGATGGATAGGCAGGCAGGCAGGCAGACCTTTTGGATGAATGTATGGATAGGTAGGTAGGTAGGCAGGCAGGCAAGCAGGCAGGCAGGCAAGCAGGCAGGCAAGCAGGCAGGCAAGCAGGCATATCTTTTGGATGAATGTATGGATAGGTAGGTAGCTAGGTAGGTAGGCAGGCAGAACTTTTGGATGAATGTATGGATAGGTAGGTAGGTAGGAAAGGAGGCAGGCAGGCAGGCCAGCAGGCAGGAAGACAGACAGACCTTCTGCATGGATGTATGAATAGGTAGGTAGGTAGATCTATATTGGTAGATAGGTGGGTAGGGTAGGTAGGTAGACAGAAAGACAGGCAAGCAGGTAGGTAGGTAGGCAGGAAGGCAGGCAGGCAGGCAGACAGACAGACCTTTTGGATGGATGGATGGATGGATGGATGGATGGATGGATGGACAGACGGACAGACAGAATGCGACAGTGGAGGCACTTTGGCAAAGTAGAGTTACTTTCCTAACATGCTGCCGCCGCTGCATTTGACATGCCAGCTCTTCAGGCTTACCCCATTGAGCCCCTTGCACCGCTCCGGTGCAACAGTCAATGGGGTGAGCCTGCAGTGCTGGTGCCTTGAACACCCCCCTGCTGCCTCCTAGCGTCCCCAAGGGGGCCAGCAGGGGGGCATTAAGGGGTGGCAGGGGGGGCATTTGAGGTGCCAGCCCCACAGGCTCACCCCATTGACTGTTGCACCACTCCAGAGCTGGCGCCTTGAATGCGGTGCCGGCCGCTTTGCTCTACTTTTCCAACATGCTGCTGCATTCAAGGTGCCAGCTCCGAGTGGTGCAACAGTTAATGGGCTGAACCTGCGGGGCCGGTGCCTCAAATGCCTCCCTGCCACCTCTTGGGGCCCCTCTGCCAGCCCCCTTGGGGGTGCTAAGAGGCAGCAGGGGGGAATTTGATGTGCCAGCACTGCAGGCTCACCCCACTGACTGTTGCATCAGAGTGGTGCAAAGGGCTCAATGGGGTGAGCCTGTGGAGCCGGTGCATCAAACGCAGCCTCAGCCGCACATAACATGCCACCACTGCTGTATTCAAGGTGCCAGCTACGGAGCGGTGCAAAAGTCAATGGGGTGAGCCTGCAGGTCCAGCACCTTGATTGCCCCCCTGCTGCCTCTTAGCACCCTCTGCCAGCCACCTTGCCTCTTAGCGCCCCCCTAAGGCATCCCACTACTCCCCGAGGGGGCGGTACCGTCCACTTCGGGAACCACTGCTTTACAGGAATGAAAGTTAAAGTTTTTAAACCAAAGAGAATGGAGTATAATGGACAAATACGAGATGATACAAATGCATGAGTATAAAAGACAGTTGTAAATATGTATATAATTGTAGATAAATGTAGATAATGCAAATAGAAATAATGTGCATTATACTAATAACATAAGGGAAAAAAGAAATTAACTGTTATGTGTATCTCTATACTATAGCTTGTATGGCCAAAATGATGGTCAAGAAAGTCGCACTGTGTTCACTTGTTTTTAATTTTTTTTCAGTAAAATTTATTATTTTTTAAAAATAAACACACTCAACTGAGAATAAAATCTATTAAAAATATGTATGGAATTGTAGTTCGTATTTCTGTTAGCTTTACACCCTAAGATCCTGTAAGACTAAGTGGATTGGAGTTCCCTTTTTCCTCTGTCAACTTGGGAAGTGGGGGGAATGATTCTGAAACTTAATTTTGAAGAAAAAAAATTAAAAGTTGCAAAGCCGAAAAGCCTCATGCCCTTGAACATAGTCTCATCTTTCACTAGCTCTGTTCGATATTCTGTTAACAAATATCCTGCACATATGCTACTAAAATGTGTGATTCAGCAAAGTAAGTGTAGCTATTGTTTACAATGTAGTGTTGGTTATTGATTTGTTCAATCTGCATAATCTCATATCAGTTCCAACGTACATCCACATTCTTACATAAACTGTGCGTTTGATTTGTTTCTATGGGGTGACAATTTATATGAACACAGCAATAGGTGAAAGGAACTCGCAACAAATTAATTAAGAAAGTTCATGGACAGAAAAGCTTTCTACAAGTAGTAGTATCCCCACAGCTACAAGGAATCCATTACATGGGAATTTTTCATTACTATTTTCCTTTCTTTTGTTGCCTTTATAAACTATTCAATATGGCCTTAATTTTGCACAATGTCCTTGCAAAGTCACACAACATAGTCACTTTAGGTTCAAATGTTCTTTGAAAATTTGTCATAAATTATTCCTGTTTTCTGAAACAGTTCAAGTACTTTGGTAATTGAACTGATTATTTTGCTGTTTTTCTGCAGTAATGAATCAGCCTCAAATGGTCTTGGCCTATGCCAGACCTCACATAGGCAATGTCTTTGATACGTGCCAGGCCTCACGTAGGCTGAAAGCAGGTATCAGGAACAAAGAAAATCACCCAGGTAAAACAGGTATCAGGAACAAAAGAACGACACCAGAAGCTACTAACTGGACTGCAGGCGCTGATTGGTTACTTGGTATCCATTAAACACTGTGATTGGATGCTACAATGTATCCACTAAAACTCTTACTCTTATATTATGTTGATGAAATGAAACTTTCTCCTTTGTGACGTATCCCCATGTGTATTCAATAAAAGAGCTTCCCCGAGCACATGGTGGGGGCAGCTCACCCGAGATAGAACCAGCCTGGTGTCTTTCTTGATGCATTCGATGACTCAGTGAGAAGCCCTCCAAATGCAGAGAAAAGCCACATTTTTCCCCCCAAAATGAATCTCACCAAGATACTAAACAAACCCTGAATGATTTATGCCTCCCATGAGAACTGTCTGAAATTGAAGATCTCGCATATTTTCCAAAAAGAACAAAGCATTGTTTCAGTTGAGGTTGGTTTTTAGCTTGAAAACTCATTTGAAAACTAGATACACAGTGATTAAGACTCTCCATGCAGGAGTTGAATTGGGTAAACTGATTGGCTCTTTTCCAATTTATAAATTCATATATTGCCTTGTATTCATAACATTGTCCTAGATGTATTCAACACACACTGGTGCTGTTCAAACCAAGCACTCACCACACATTTAGGCATTTAGTTGAAGGACAACACACATGGTTTCATTTTTTGACCTTTTCTTCTATCTTTTGACAGCCTTAACATCACATCATGCCCTGAAAAGAAAAGAAAAAGAAAAAAGAAAAGAAAAATCAATATCCCCTTTTCCAATTACCAGAAATATTTTTACCAATTCAAGGGATGAAATGTCTTTTGAATCTCTGCCTTAAATGGATCACAGACTGCATTATTTTCACCTGAAATTTAGATTTTTAAATCAGTCCTTTTATGGCAAAGTATGTCCAGCATTTCCAAAACATCTGGCAGGTCCTGTTATTTGGTCCATAATCCAGCAAAAATCCACTGATGAGTCTTGGAGTTTGCCCAAGTTAGTTTTTTTTTTCTTTCATTTTCTGTTTTCCTGAGTATGTAATTATGATGAAAGAAAGAAAAATACAGAATGCTCCAGTTTACTTATTTACTTAATTATCTCTTGCCTTTATTTTCACAAATAACTCAAGGCAGCAAACATATCCAAAACACGTTTCTCTTCCTGAAGCATAACTTGAACTCATGGCCTCCTGCTTTCTAACCTAATGTCTAAACCATTAGACCAAACAAGTTGCCCTACTTGTTTTCTTACTCTACAGAGATTGTGCACAAATAGAGAGGAAAAACAAATGGGCAAAAGCAGCTTTGATAAATCTACTTACCATAACCACAAAAAGGATAACATTGTTTTCCACCTGCAAAAGAAGAAGCCAGCTAAACAGGGCAATCTTTTTGTAAGTTAGATCCATACTTTATAAAAGAAAATCCTTTATTACGTGACACCCAAATTGGGCTGTCAAGGCCTTGTCCGTACTGAAGACAAGGAACCATGGAAGGAAGAACAGAGATCTTAAAGTTTCCCTCTTCAGTTAATGCCCAAATTGCAGGTTGGTATCTTAGACTTGATCTGCACTTCAGCATGAGGACAAGCCACCCACTATTTGAAGGAACAAAAATGAATGGCATTGTACTCAGATCACCCATAACCTGCTGGGAAGATGATTTTCATCTATATTTTATTGTTCTCTGCCAAAAGTATTTTCCCCATCTAGGGAATAAGCAAGCCTCTTCAATCTACATCCAATCTACACTAGTCCCAAATTACAACTGTTTGTTCCATTTGAAATTACAATGGTGGTGAAGGAAGGGAATTATGATCTCTGTGCAAAGTTCCAATCATTGCAGAGTCCCTACAATCACATGATTAAAATTCAGGTGCTTGGCAGTGCACTCACCTTTACAATAATAGAAGCATTGCAATTCTCTCCCCCCACCCCCCATAATGGGCTGGGAGGCCTCAGCTGGCTAAGCAACTCTATTCAGAAACATGCAGCAGGCCAGAAAGCCTCGGCCCACTTTGTCTCACATCCATCCCCTCCCACTCCTATGATGATGACTGGGTCAGTGGTGGAATTCAAAATATTTTACTACTGGTTCTGTGGGGGCACATGCACAGCATTCTAAAATGGGAAAAATAACTATGAAAACTTATCTTACTGTCAGTGCTGGTGAATAAAACAGCTGAGGTGAGGTAATCCACTCTGACGCGCCTAACAACTGAGCTACAAACAAAGGAAATATAGGACAGAAATGGGCATGGATGAGTGGGTGGGGCCAATTGCTGACTGGCACTACCAGATTGCTAGAACCAGTGCGAACTGGCAGCATACCACTACTGGACTGGGCCTCCTTCCTGTTCCATTATGTCCAAGTCCACTTGGCTTTCTCTTCTCTTGAAGTTGCTGACAGGCACACCCAGCTGATGCAAGGCACAGCGAGAAAGCTAGTAAAGACAATCTTTTGCAAGGCTGGAAGAAATCTCTATCCTGGAGGAAGATTGTCTTTGCTACCTTTTTAGCTGAAACTTGCACTGGCTGGGTATGCTTATCAGTAGCTTCAGGGAAAGGGAAAGGTAATTGTACCCACACAAGTTGGGAGAGGGTGAAGGCCCACAGCTCTTAGGAATGGTGGGTGGTGGGATGGAGGAGGCCCACAAACAAGTGACCCTAGCCATCTAAGGCCTTCTGGTCTGTGACAGCTTTCTACACATCAGTGGGCCTAGCCTTCTAGGTATGATGGGACAAGGAGAAGGCCCAGGCTTCTAAAGAGTGTTGGGGAGAATGGAGGATTGCCTGAATGCTGGCATGCCTAGTTGGCTGAGGCTTCTCTCGTGGCAGATTTCTGCATGTCAATGGGCACTGGACCTCCCAAGTTCTCCCCACCACCTGAGGCACACCTTAACAGTCTGCATGGTTGCTTAATAATAGCAACAGAGAAATTAGGATTGTGATCACTGAAGGAGGTGATCATATGGGTAGCATGACTTATAACAAAAATTCTGGGCTCAGTTGTGGTTGTAAGTCAAGGATTACTTGTATTTCAAACAAAACCTGGGATTTGCTCTGGAGGTCCCTTCTCACAGGTTCCATCTTTTGCCTTTGATTACTTTTTTTGTGCTGGGCATCCTGCTATGGAAGTCTGTCCCTTTAATTTAGCTTTTTTTAGTAGGTAGTGAAATGTCTTTTCTTATTCTCTTTTAAGTAGATGTCATTAACAATAGTTCAGTCAGAGTGGTGCAGTGGCCCAGAGGTGGAGCTTTTGCCTCACAATCAGAAGGCTGTGAGTTCGATCATAGGTAGAGACAGATATTACTCTCTCTGGGAACACTGACAATATATCTGCTGAAAAAAAGTTCCACATTGGCTACAAGAAAAGCATCTGGCTAATAAACACTTAGCTCCAGTCAATTGCCTAGGTTTCACACTGCAAGGGATTATGGGATCATTAAAATAGGATGATGATGATTAACAATAGTTCAGTCAAACAAGCCCAGCTCACAAAAGAATTTTTTACCAGTTCTCAAAATAAATGTCCATAGAAGAGACCCTGCCTGACACTTATTTTTCTACTAAAGGATGGGAGGCTAAAGGAAACCCACCAATCATTGTAGCCAAAGGAGAGACACAAATATTTATTTCAACATCAGTATCCTTGATTGGAACATCCACAAAGGCAGAGTTTTGCATCTCAACCATCAGTCACAAATTTTCTTTTCCCAAACTGAGAAATCATTCATTTCTTTGGTAAAAAAAATAAATTCTCCCAGTGTGGCTACAAATTGAGCTAACATGGAAAACAATTTTTAGGGGTATTTACAGAGGATGTGCTTTGCCCCTGGACATTGTACTGTATTTCATTTCAATTGAGAGCTGTGAAATCAGGCTGAGGCTGGGAATCTCACCCTCCTCCTGGTATGAAGGAAATGGTGATGAAAGCCAAGCATTTAGCTTTGAAGGAGAGGATTATTTCTGAGTGCCAAATGTTTAGCAGTAAAAAATATAAACAGCCTTCTCCAACTTGGTCCCCTCCAGATGGTTTGAACTTCCTTTTTTTGTAGAGATTGCTATCTAGCTGATTCAGCCCTGGTCACATGAACGTGTTCTTTTTTTCCAAAAGATACCTCATCTTTTGTCATTCCCCAACAAATTAAGTAAACATACTTTATTATACAGTATTATATATACTCTATTAAGCAAAACATACTGTTGAAAATGGATGGGCCAGCTGAAAAACCTGGCAGTGGTAGCAGGAAGACATTGGAAAGATAAGGTGGTAGATAAAGGAATATCTGCAGAAACTGCAAAGAGACTACAGTGATGGGGAGCAGTGAGTTTTGTTTATGTATTTATTTGAATGTATTATTTGTCCAATTCCAATGAACTCTGCAGCCTAATTTAAACTGCTTATTTATCTTCACTGCTATTCTTTGCATTTATTCCAAATTTAGTCTTTAGCCAATGTCAGCCAAAGAGAATAATGACACTATTTATTTCCATGATATTGAAAGGAATAATAAATAAAGAAATGTAGTATAATATATTATAGCATTAAGTAGAGAGTTACTCTATAAGCATTTATTATCTTGTTAGGCTTTTGTTTTCTTGTATATGTAAAAGTATTTCTGTTAAGCATTTATCACTCTATAGGTATTTCTTATCTTGCTGTTGTTGAAAATATTTCCTTAACCTTTCACTTATTGTAAAACAATTATAACACATGCCTGCAATCAGTTGCATCCCTCTCCTATATTAAGACACATGATTGTCCCATCTAAATCAATCTAAATTCATCTGCTTTCCTGGATTAATACATTTCACCCCAGCAGCACCCCCTGGGAATGAAACTTACCTCTCTGAGAATGCAATTACCTCCATCCAGAGGAATCCACACCTTTGAAGTATGCTGTTAATAGCCTCCTTAATTGGTCAATTGTGATCTATTAGTAGGACAATAGGAGAAGAGATAATGAAAAGTAAACATTGCCAGAAAGACATTTGTCTTTTGCAGGAAAGATGTAAATCTAAGTTAGAGAGTTTTACAGTGCAGTTACTCTACTTCTAAGGATCTTAAAGGTATAAGAGACTTTACTTTCTCCATATGCTTTGTAGCCTTCCTCTCATATCTATCTTGTGTTGTGGAAAGGGAATTTCACAAAGGCAGTAGTGTCACAAAAAACAGGAAAAGTCCAAGAGAAACATCAGGTCAGCCAGAAAACAAACTTACATAGGAAAATGAATCAAATAAAAAGTATTAAAGAATCCCTATAGACAAAAGCCTAAGTAATTAAGAAAACTAGACAAATAGGAAAAGGAAACAAAAGATAATTTAGAAAACCCTTACAAACACAGGACATACCAAATAAGCAAAACAAACAGACAAAAGACAAAAAATATAAATTACAAAAAGGACAGACAGGAGATTGCCACAGAACAAATATGAAAAACTATCTTAAAGCTAAAGGAGATTACAGAAAACCAATAATACAATCTTGCCACCCCGCAGAGTTTGCCCTCCGGCAGAAATAAAGACAAATTCAAACAGGATTTGAAACATTAGGCACAAATACAAACACTGACACAAAATCAACTTACAAAGGGAGAAAAGGGTATAAAAAACCAGGGACTTACCATAAGAAGCTAGTTAGCCCAGGAACGCAGACTTCTTGCTGTTCTCCGCCTTCCTGAAAAATAAAAAGATCCAGCTTTCAAGCAGTTGTCTGTATCCTTGCGCTGGAGCTCTCCCAGCGGGAAAATCGAATCCTCAAAAGAAAGGTATTTTAACACCTTTCAACAGTGTGTATGTGAGGACAGGTCTTACCCTAACTTTATTGATCAATTAAAGTTAGATTTTGTTCTTCAAAGCCTCTGCTTAAGTTCATTTTTGGTACATTGTGATCTTAAGTTATAGCCAGACCTTACAATATGGCAACTATTATTGTATTGGAAACTATTGACATTGCATAAAATTTTTTGCAACCATATTACATTACCAACCTTCCCCCTGTCTCCTCTTCCTGTCTTAGTGTAACCATTTGGCAGTTATTGCTGCCAATATTACCTTCTTGGGTGAATATCCTTATCTGGCACCCTCCATATTAATCATTGATGTTTGAGAGAGATAGGACCATCCCTACCTCACTGACAAATGTAGAATAAAAAAGATGATAATTAAGTTCTGCAGAAAGTGATTGAAAAATGATCACTTAAATTAAGGAAGATAAAGGAGTACACATGGTTTTGAACAGATCAGAAGATAAGAAACCTTGCATTAAGGTACTTTTAAATTGCAAAAGAGCACAGAATCTACTGAAAACATATAGAAAGCATAAATATTAGAGTCAAATGTAAAGCTCAATACAACTAGACAAATTAAAAATTGAATTCCAATGCAGCACTTCATTTGTACTTCTTACTCCTTTTCTTCCATATCTCTTGATTTTTCTAGAATGTAATAGTCCTTTTTCTCTTTAAAAGAGGTGGGACTGGCATGAACTTTTTCAGCTATATGCTTAAGTCCCTGTCTCAGTCAAGAAGATCCTTTATGAGATTAAGCTGCTGTTTTTATGTCTGGAAAATGATGATGAATTGTATGGATGCTAGGTAACAACAAAACAGATGTGTGTGGAAACTTGTTCCAACATTCTTAACATACTATTCTCAGATCAGATGTCTTCAACATTAAATATGTATATTTGATTGAACTTAGTTAAGTAAAGCAATGGTCCCCAACCTTTTTTGTGCCACGGCCTGATGCCGGCATCACAAAATCATTCGCGGCCCGGTACCGGCATCAGCACACATGGCAAGGCGAGCCGAGCGACCGGCCAGCCAGCCGTCCCCCGCTTCTCCCCGCCACCTTCAACTCCTCCTTTGTACCTGTGTCGATGGGCTTCACGACGGCTTCAGGACGGTCACTCGCCTTGCCATGCGTGCTGAAAGAATCCTCGCGCCTTAGTTTTCTTCGAAGCCGCCCCCTCCCGATGAAACTAAGGCGCAAGGATTCTTTCAGCACCCAAACACCGCTTTCTACCTGGAAAAGCTCACTGGAAGCTCTTTTTCATCAAAACAAGATGGCGGCGCCCAGCAAACTGGCGGCCCGGTAGAAAATGTTCCACGGACCGGTACCGGTCCGGAGACCGGTGATTGGGGACCCCTGAAGCAAAGGACTTCATAGTTCTCTATTAAATTTGATTCTGTTATTTTCAACTTTTTTCCATTTTTTATGATTGTATTGAACATTGTTCCTGAATAATATCTACCTACCTATCCATCCATCTATCCGTCAGCCACTGTTCTTCTGACTTATTGGTATATTTGTGCATACAACTAAATGTAGATAATGAGGCAAAGGTTGATCAGTCCATGATTCTCAGTATTTTGATCTTAGTGTATTTGGTTAGATCAGGTATGTTATACAGTACTGCTGGTATCGATTTTTTCACTAATTCTGTGCCTATTGGTGTAAAGAGTTCTGTAACATATAATGAAACCATAATCTCTTCTTCTAGTATCAGGTTTTTTATTTTCTGGAGGCAGTGAGTGAGGAGTTGATAGAATATGTTCTCCCCTCTGTAAAATGTCACCACTTTTTGTCAATCATTTATTGTTTTGTAGGTTGAGTCCCTGATTGGACAGAGTATGTCAAGGTTGTGCATCTTTTAACATCTGTAGAAACAAGAAAAGACAGGTCTAATGCTTTTTAATCTAACATTGTTATTCTTTAATTAGTTGTCCCTCTTATAGAACTAGAAAACGTTTTTGTCTCAAATCTACTACATATTATTCCAAGTTTCCATTACTTTGCCCTTGGGATTGAAAATAGTTTACGGATATTTGGCAAATCATTAGTAAGGTTTTAGCATCTCTGTCAGACAAGTGCTTTATGTTAACAAAAGTAGCATTCAGACACATTATTAAATAAAAACAAAGTAGGCACATTCCATGCATTCCAAACATTCTGCAAACAGTCCATGTTAAACAAACTTAATGATGTAAAACACAGACCAGTAGGCTGTATAATTTATATCTGTTCCTGAATTGTGTACATGAATTGGTTGAGAGAATTGCATGATGAATAAACAAACAATAAAATAAAAGTGGGATGGGGTAGAAGAAAAAAGGCAGACTTTTTAAACAATCAGATTCCAGAATAATTCCCAGACTAACTTTCTTTTTATTTTTAAGTTTAAAAAAGTACTTTATTAAAGATCAAGGTATTAAAAAGTTTACAAAAAGCAAAGTGTTAAAAAACTTTACAAAAGTTTTGGTAATAGAAATTTTATTGACATCTTTCAATATCATTTTCTTGGCAGTACACGAAGTACCATATGTACACTTAGAATTTGGCAGTTTTTTCCATATTAACTATATTAATTCACAGTTATTAATGAATGTTAATAAACAAAGCTATATCATCTTTATGGGTCACTAATTCAAGTAAAAAAGGGAAGATAAGAAAAAAAAAAGAGAAAAAATGTGGTAGCTACTGAGATCCTACAGATGGTGCTAGATGCTAAGCAGCAAACTGCCATCTAGAAACCCTATGTGGGCCTCTTGGCTATTGGCATGATCTCATTTCCTATATTTTGGTAAAGGTGGAAAGTCCCTAACTTTCCAGACATATAGGTGATCTCATTTACTAACATCACCGTTAGTCTTAAGGATTGGTTGGGAGGTTGTACCAATGTGGATGGGAGCTTTCACCCATCTGGGATCTATTCTCCAATCCAGATGCTGTATCTATGTTGCCTTTGTCTTCTTGTAAAAACCCTATAAATGTAATAAACACTGCCCAGGCAGTTAGACATCTTGGCAACCTGCACAATGACTGGTCTTTGATCACTACAAAAAAAGAATATCATATTGACACTTAATGTATGTACACAGCTCAAAAAAAATAAAGGGAACACAAAAATAAGACATCCTAGATCTGAATGAATGAAATATTCTTATTAAATACTTTGTTCATTACATAGTTGAATGTGCTGACTACAAATCACACAAAAATTATCAATGGAAATCAAATTTAGCAACCCATGGAGGTCTGGATTTAGAGCTACACTCAAAATTAAAGTGGAAAAAAACACTACAGGCTGATCCAACTTTGATGTAATGTCCTTAAAACAAGTCAAAATGAGGCTCAGTAGTGTGTGTGGCCTTCACGTGCTGTATGACCTCCCTACAATGCCTGGGCATGCTCCTGATGAGGCAGTGGATGGTCTCCTGAGGGATCTCCTCCCACACCTGGACTAAAGCATCCCCCAACTCCTGGACAGTCTGTGATGCAATGTGGCATTGGTGAATGGAGCGAGACATGATGTCCCAGATGTGCTCAATTGGATTCAGGTCTGGGGAACGGGCGGGCCAGTCCATAGCATCAATGCCTTCATCTTGCAGGAACTGCTGACACACTCCAGCCACATGAGGTCTAGCAGTGTCGTGCATTAGGAGGAACCCAGGGCCAACCGCACCAACATATGGTCTCACAAGGGGTCTGAGGACCTCATCTCGGTACCTAATGGCAGTCATGCTACCTCTGGTGAGCACATGGAGAGCTGTGCGGCTCCCTAAAGAAATGCCATCCCACACCATTACTGACTCACTGTCAAACCGGTCATGCTGGAGGATGTTGCAGGCAGCAGAACGTTCTCCATGGCGTCCCCAGACCCTGTCACGTTTGTCACATGTGCTCAGTGTGAACCTGCTTTCATCTATGAAGAGCACAGGGTGCCAGTGGTGAATTTGCCAATCTTGGTGTTCTCTGGCAAATGCCAAACATCCTGCATAGTGTTGGGCTGTAAGCACAACCACCACCTGTGGACGTCAGGCCCTCATACCACTCTCATGGAGTCTGTTTCTGACTGAGCAGCCACATGCACATTTGTGGCCTGCTGGAGGTCATTTTGCAGGGCTCTGGCAGTGCTCCTCCTGTCCCTCCTTGCACAAAGGTGGAGGTAGAGGTTCTGATGCTGGGTTGTTGCCCTCCTACGGCCTCCTCCACGTCTCCTGATGTACCAGCCTGTCTCCTGGTAGTGCCTCCATGCTCTGGACACTACGCTGACAGACACAGCAAACCTTCTTGCCACAGCTCACATTGATGTGCCATCCTGGATGAGCTGCACTACCTGAGCCAACCCACTTGTGTGGGTTGTAGACTCTGTCTCATGCTACCACTAGAGTGATGGCACTGCCAGAATTCAAAAGTAACCAAACCATCAGCCAGAAAGCATAGGAACTGAGAAGTGATCTATGGACACCACCTGCAGATTCACTCCTTTATTGGGGATGCCTTGCTAACTGCCTATGCTTTCCACCTGTTGTCTATTCCATTTGCACAACAGCATGTGAAATTGATTGTCAGAGTTGCTACCTAAGTGGACAGTTTGATTTCACAAAAGTGTGACTGACTTGGAGTTACATTGTGTTGTTTAAGTGTTCCCTTTGTTTTTTTGAGCAGTGTATATAGAACCATGTTCTACTCACATCGTTAATCACCTAAATGTCTATCTAAATCTCGCTTTTTTCCTAGCAGTTCCTCAATTTCTATAACTTCTCTCTCATCCTGCCTATTTGCTAATATTCCAATTTTATTTCACTTTTTTCTTCTTTTTAAATTCCTTTTGTAACCTTTCTTTATTGTACTTTACTGTCTAACCATTGGTACCAAATATTCCAAATTAAATAATACTCTGAGTCCTCCCTATCCTTTAATTTCAGCATGAGCCTATCCATCTCTGCCCATTCTAAAATGTTGTGAATTTTAACATTGTTAGATGGTGTGGTGGACATCTTCCAAGCCTGCACCAATGCAATTCATGCCGCTATTAATATATGTGTAATCAAATATCTAATTTTAGGGGAATATTTTTCATTAATGATTCCCAGGAGAAATAATTCTGGCTTCCACTCTAACCTACAGTGGGTAATTTCGTCTATCCATGTTTTTATCTTGGTCCAATATTTTTTTAATTTCTGGGCATAGCCACCAGACGTGGAAGGTGACTTGTGTTCTCTTGCATTTCCAGCAGTTTGGGTTTAATTTGGGATACAAATTTTGCGAGTCTGGAGGGTGCTAAATGCCATCTGTAAAGCATTTTGTATAAGTTTTCTTTGTAGGCAACTGATTTTGTCATGGAGAGATTTTTTTTTGCCATACTTCTTCCCAGCATCCAATTCTATATTGTAACCAAAAAAAAATGCCCATGCTACTAGCATTGGTCCTTTTACAATTTCCTCTTCTAGATCAAAATTTAGTAAGTAATTGTATAATTGTATAATTTTTTAAAAAAATTTATTTTTTACAACAAACATACAAACAAAACATAAAAACATAAAACCCTCTTTCCATTATATACATTGTGTCAGTTGATTACAATCATTTGTGCTATCCTTTTTTTTTACCATTACTCACAAGTTATATAAATTGTCACCTTATCAATCTAACTTGTGCTTATGTAATATCAATTATTAAACATTCATTTGACTAAACTATTTTTCCATTGTTTTATATGTATATTCTAAATTTCATCATGGTTTAATCTTATACATTCATCCAATGGTTATATATTTTATATTGTATTCTATATCAATCTATTAACTTTTATTGTAAGGCTTCCTAATCTATTTCTTTACCATGTCTTTTTATCTAACCATTGATAAAATAAATCCCATATCAGGATAAATGTTGGAAATGTCATCAGATACCTGGTTCATACTACCATATGTGGTGGACATGCTCAGATGCAAAAAGATATCTTCTCTAATTTCAAATGTCAATTTACTCATTTCAGCACAGTCCATGATTTTCTTAATAATTTCCTCCTGCATAGGTATTTTTTTCATTTTCCCAATTCTTAGCAATTACAATTCTAGCCACTGTTAAAACATTTACAATCAAATATTTCAATTCTTTATGGTATATTTCTGGTATAATTCCCAATAAAAATATCTCAGGTTTAAAGTCTATGTGTTGTTTTATCATTTTTTCCAACCATGTGTGGATTATAGTCCAATATCTATTTGCATCTGAGCATGTCCACCACATATGGTAATATGAACCAGGTATCTGATGACATTTCCAACATTTATCCGATTTATTCTTGAACATCCTTGTGATTCTCGTCGGGGGTAAGTGCCACCTGTAAAACATCTTATACAAATTTTCTTTATATGCAGTTGACATTGTCATTTTATAATTTTGAGACCACAATTTTTCGCATTTATCTAGATTAATCCCATATCCAAAAGTTTTCCCCCATGCAATCATTGTTTCTTTTACTTGCTCTTCCTCTAATTTAAACTCCAGCAAATGTCCATAAAAATTTTAATTACTTTTTCATCAGTACCTGTCAAAATTTTATCTAAATCAGTCAACTTATCATAAATACCTTCTGTTTTAACATCTTTATCAAATCTAGATTGTATTTGCAAATAAAAAACCAATTCATTTTTACACCTTGTTCTTCCACCACTTGCATAGATTTAAGTTCACCCTTTTCATTCAATCTCACACCATATCTAACTGTTTGTTCCTTTTTATATATTATTGGATAGGAAAAAGCTTCAATAGTAGATAACCATAGTGGAATTTTTAAATAATATTGCTTTTTTATCTTCTTCCAGTTTAAAAACAATGCTTCTCGAATATAATATCTTCTAAAATACCCCTGCGTTTTAGTTCCCTTATACCAGAGGAAGGCATGCCACCCTAACAGCAAGTCATGTCCTTCTAAATTCAAAAGTCTAGTATTCTTTAATGTTATCCACTCCTTTACCCACATCAAACTCGTCGCCTGGTAGTATAAGTCCCAACTGGGCAAAGCAAATCTTCCTCTTGTTCTTGCATCTTGTAACAATTTGTAACAACTTGTAACAAGTTTTATTCTAGCTTTCTTCTTCTGCCAGATGTATTTTAGCACTATTTTGTTCAAATCTTTAAAAAAATTATTTCCCTAATCTGATTGGAATTGTCTGGAATAAGTATAAAATTCTAGGCAATACATTCATCTTAATTGTAGATATTCTCCCAATAAGGATAATTGTAAATTTTCCCATTTTATCACGTCTGTCACAATCTGTTGTTTGAGTTTAAGATAATTATCCTCCTTAAACGTGCTACATCTTGATGTTATATGTATCCCTAAATACTTAACCTTATTTGTGACCTGGATCCCCCAAACTTCTTCCAATTCTTTCTTTCGTCTTGCTAACATGTTCTTTGTTAAAATCTTTGTTTTATCTTTATTTATTTTCAAACCTGCTACTTTCCCATACTCTTCTATCTTTTCTATCAGTTTAGGTGCCGACTCCAATGGATCCTCTAATATGAATAACAGGTCATCTGCAAAAGTTTATAATTTATACTCTTCTTTTTTAATTTTCATTCCTTTTATTTCTTTTTCTTCTCTGATGTTCCTATTCAGTACTTCCAATGTTAACACAAACAACAGAGGCGACAGTGGACAGCCTTGTCTAGTCCCTTTTCTTATATCTATGAAGTCTGTTAACTCTCTATTTATCATAACCTTTGCAGTTTGTTTACAATATATCATTTCTATGGCTTAGATAATTTTTTTACCAAAGTCCATTTGGTCCAATTGTAGCAGCATAAAATGCCAATTCACATTATCAAAAGCCTTTTGTGCATCTAAAAACATCAAAGCTATTTGTTTTTCAGGATGTGGCTCATAGTATTCCAGTGTATCAAAAATTATTCTCACATTGTCTTTAATTTGTCTCTTTGGCAGAAATCCATTTTGATCAGGATGAATAAAATTGTTTAAGTATCTTTTCAGTCTTTCTGCCAGAACTGAAGCAAAGATTTTATAATCTGAGTTTAATAGGGATATAGGTCTATAATTTTTAACTTGCTGTGGGTCTGTGTTCTCCTTCAGTACAAGTATAATATATGCTTCTGACCATGTTTTGGATATTCTCTTCCTTGACATAGCTTCATTCATAACTTCTAACAAGTGAAGATTCAATGTTTCCTGAAATGTCTTGCAAAATTCCACTGGCAGTCCATCCAGACCTGGTGCTTTCCCAATATTTTGCTTTTTTAAAGCTTTTGTTAATTCCATCATCGTTATGTTAGTTTCTAACATTATTTCAATATCTTTGGGTATCTCAGGCAGATTTGCTTCCTATAGGTATTGTTTAATTCTTTCTTCCTGGACATTCTCTTGATGCTACAATTTTCCATAATAATCCTGAATAATTTTTTTCTTCTCCGCATTTCCATAGCATACATGTTCTTGTTCATTTATCAATTGATTTATTCTTCTCAAGTCTCTTTCCTTTCTCAATTTATAGGCTAGCCATCTGCCTGGTTTGTTTGCATCTTCAAAATAGTTCTGCTAAGCATTTTTAATTTTGTGTGCTATTTCTTCTTTTTCCATTAGCCCCATTTTATGTTTAGTTATGTCCTTTTTAATTTTAATGTCCTTTTTTTGTGGAAATCTCTGTAGTTCTTTTTCCAGCCTCTTGTAGTCATCTTCCAATATTTTAAAGGTTTTTTCTCTGTTTTATATTTCATCAGACAAATATTAGCATAGTCCAGTTCAATTATTTTCTTATGTAATTTCCTGTAAAAATCTTCTTGATTATCATTTGGAGCATAGATTGCTATTAAAAGTATCTTTAGATTATTGTCCATTACCTCCACCATCAAAATCCTTCCATCATCATCTCTATATATTTGTTCCGCAGGGATTGTATCTCTAATGTATAACACCATTCCTCTCTTTTTACCCTGTGTCAACACTGTAAATAATTTCCCTAATTTTTGTTGTTTCAATATATGATCATGTTGTTTTTTAATATGTACTTCTTGTAGGCAGATTATATCAACTTTTAATTTCTCTAACTTATGAAATATTTTTCTTCTTTTAGTAGCTGAGTTAAGACCATTTACATTAATTGTAATCAGTTTTCTCTCATCCATTTTAGACTTTATAAGAAGGATTTGTTGCTCTAGTAGATCTTGGTTCTCGTGGCTCTCTGGATACACCACCTATGGCTCCTTCTTCTTTTTCAATTATTGCTATACATTCCCCTTGAAATTCAATTAACAACTCTTCTTTTCTTGTATCTTCCTCCTTTCCTCTGAAATATTCCAAATAGAATAACTCAGCTTTTTCAACCGTGTCAATTCTGTGTCTTTGTTCCTGCCAGGTAAACATGAGACCTTCTGGTATCAGCCATCTGTAATTTATTCCTCTCTTAAGTAACTCTTTAGTCAAAAATAAATATTCTCTTCTTATCTCTCTCACTCTTCTCGGTATCTGTTTCAGTACCACTATTTCTTTATCTTTGTACTTTAGTGTTTTCTCTCTTGCCGCCTGCAGTATTTGTGATTTAATTATTTTCTTAGTAAATCTGATACGAACTTCTCTTGGCAGTTTATTTCTCATTGCATATCTTGTATAGACACAAAAAACCTTGTCCATTCCATCCATCATCTTCTCTTTAGTTACCTCTAATGGTTCTGCCAAGATTTCTGTCATCATTTCAGCAAGGTTTTCACCCTTTTCTTCTTCTATATTTTGAAATCTAAGATAGAATTCTGATCTATCGATTTCCCATCCCAGTGATCGCAGAGATCTGCCCTTGTCTCTTTCAACTTCACTCAATCGGGTATCCACATCTCCAATCTTCTTATCTCTTTGTACATCTTGTTCTTCAATTTTCTTGATTCTGTCCTCATATTGCATCATCATCCATTGAATATTTTCAATTTTCTCATCTGTCTTTTCAGTTCTTTGCTCAATATTCTCCGTTCTCTTTTCAATATTACCTGTTTTTGCTTGTATCTTTTGAATTCCTTGCATAATCATCTACATGTCACTTCTTTCTCCTTCTCTTGTTGTAACATCACCTGTATTGATCATTGTCCTCCATATGGTGAGGAGGAAGAAGTCGGGATTAAAGAAGCTGAGACTGGTATCTTTCTGGTCATCTTAGAATACTTAATAGGAAAATTGAGAAGAAAAAGCAAGAGCAGCCAACTGCCACTCTAATAAAAAAATAAAAGCAAAAAATAGTAATAAAAAAGGGAAGGGAAAAAATCTTCAAGCACTTGAACACCTTAACCCAATTGGTTCCAATTATGTAGAAGAAAAGGGAAAAAAAAGAAAAAAAAGAGTAAAATGGAGAAAAGATGAAAAAATAAAAAAAATGGAAAAAGTTTAAAAAGACAGAAATCCGTATATTCCCCTTGCTAAAAAGGTAGAACAAAGGGAGGAGGGAGGGAAAAAAAGTAATCTTATTCCTGCATCAAAAGGCTCAAATTCAAATATAAAAATCCAACTGGGGGGGGGAGAGTAAAAAAAAGAGAAAGAGAAAATGCAATTCTGTCAGTAAGCAAAGCACTGCCGCTAAATATTCAAGGCTCTTTACTAAATCAAAAAACAAAATTTCCAGTTCTCTTTTCAAGGTCACTTCAATCTTCTTTCTTTCAATTTCAAGTCCAGACTCCAGCTATCAATAATTCCACAGAAGAGCACTTGCATAAACAATCTACATGCTCTTTCCACTATCTTTTCAATGAAAAACAGAGTCCTTGAATGTAACACCAAATGTATCAACAAGAAAGAAAGAAAAACAATGTATCCAAGCCTCCAGGTGGCAGCGCTACTTATTTTCCTTTCCTTTCCCTTCCCCTCTAATATTTAAGCCAGGAATAAAAAAATAAAAAGAGACTAAAGTTGTTGAAAAGAAGAAACAAAAAAAAACTTTTCCAAAGAGTTATTTTAAAAGGAAAAAGTAAAAGTTGAAAAGGAAAGACCAGTCCAGTTTAAAAATTGAAAAGTTTTTACAAAAATCCAAAGTTCCAACAAAAAGAAAAAAAAACTTTAGGTTTAATTTATGCTTATCTTGCCGCTTGACCACTTTTATCTTCACTTTTAAATTTAACTTTTTATGGTGTTCTCTCCAGAAAATAATAAGTAGAAATTTATCTCACCAAAATGACACACTTTCTTTCCAGCTTTCTTCCATTGTGGAGCTGTCCCAGCTTCAACAGCTTTAATGACTGCCTCTCCGCTGCAGGAAAAAAAGGGCTTCTCCTGGATCTATCAGGGACTTTGCAATGTCCCTGGGATCAACGGGATGTGCCCTCCTCAATCACCATCTCTACGGGATGGTTTAGGTCCGGTGGGACTGTCCTGCAATGGAGATATCAGTGGAGATCTTAGAGCTTCAAGATCGCGCGCTGTACCTCCGCGACGCCAGCGATGCCCTCCCCAAGTAATTGTACAATTTTGATGTCATTTTTTTCTTCTGATCCCAACAATAATTTGTCTAATTGCATTGTTTCAAATCCAAATTCTTTTAAATCTTTTTTTATATCTCATCTGTATTCAAGATATGGCCACCAATCCATAGTTATTCCTTGGGTTTCTAATTCTTGCGCTGTCTTAAGCCTCCCTTGATCATCCAAAATTTGATAATATTTAAGTTTTTTATTAATGTCCATGATATTTGGGTGGAACATTGTCTCCATAGTGGATAACCAACTTGGAATTTTGGTATAGTGGTTTTTCCTGATTTCCTCCCAAGTTTTAATCAGAGAATCGCACAAGATGTGTCTATAAAAGTAGGAATGATTCTTATTCCTGGGGTCCCATATGAAGGCATGTCACCCTATTTGCATGGTGTATACTTCTTATGTTAAAATTCTCTTGTTTTCTAATTTAATGCAATCTTTGATCCATGTTAAGGACGCTGCTTTATAATGTCTCCCAGATTGGGAGTCCAAAGCCACCTCTGCTTTTACTATCCTGTAGATAAATTGATTTAATTCGTGCCTTTTTCCCTGCCCATACAAATTTCATAGTCATTTTGTTTAAATCCTTGATGAATTTTTTATCTAATTTAATTGGAATAGTTTGGAACAAATATAATAATTTAGGTAGAATATTCATTTGAATTGTGGCTATTTTCCCTAGGAGCGAAATCTGTAGTTTACTCCATTTTTCCAGGTCTTTTCCTATTTGTTGTATTGTTTTTTATGTAATTATCTTTTTTTAATGCTGAGCATATTGCCCTTAGCCAAATGCCTAAATATTTAACTTTTGTAACTATTTGGAGACCCATTGCTTCTTCTAATTCTCTTTTATCTTTTACTGTTAGATTTTTTATTAGCATTTTAGTTTTGTTTTTATTAATTTTGAGGCTTGCTACTTCGCCGAATTTCCCTATTCCCTGTAGTAATATTGGGCCAGATTCTAGCGGGTCTTCAATAACAAATGCCATATCATCAGCAAAAGACTGTAATTTGAATTCTTCCTTTTTAATTTGTGTTCCTTTCATTTCCTTATTTGATCTAATTCTTCTCAATAACGTTTCTAATGTTAAGATGAAAAGCAGAGGTGACAGTCGACATCCCTGCCTAACTCCTTTAATTATTTCAAATAATTTCATCATTTATCCATTTATTAATACATTCGTTTTCTGGATAGAGTAGATTGTTTCTACCATTTTCTCAAATCTTTCTCCAAATTTCAAAAGTTTAATCTGTTGTATCATAAACTTCCAATTAACGTTATCAAATGTTTTTTGTACATCCAGGAAGACAAGGGCTACTTGGCTCCCTGGATGCATTTCATAGTATTCTAATATATCGATTATTGTTCTAGTATTATTTCTAATTTGTCTTGTTGGGAGAAATCCATTTTGATCGGGGTGTATTCTATTGTTTAATATTTTCTTTAACCTATCTGCTCATAAAGATTTTATAATTGGCATTTAAAAGGGATATCGGTCTATAGTTTTTGATTTGATTAGCCTCTAAGCCCTCCTTTGGAATTAATGTAACATAGGCCTCCTTCCACAAATCTGGTATCCTTGCTTCCAACAATACCTCATTGCAAACTTCCAGAAATATGCTTTCTATTGATTCCCGTATTTTTTTTATAAAGTTCACCTGGTAAATCATCCGGGCCTGGGGTTTTATTATTTTTTTGTCTTTTAATTGCTTCCTTTAGTTTAGTTAATGTTATTTCCTTTGTTAATATTTCCTTTTTTTTCTTTCAATAGTGGGAAGAACCAACAATGGTTCTTCTTTCAGGTACTCATCTATTTTCCCTATTTCTATTGTTTCCTGGCTATACAAATTCTCTCACAATTTCTTTTTTCTTTTCCATATTAGTTTCCTCAATTCCATTCTTATCTTATAGTTGGTGTGTGGTTTTTCTCTCATTTTCTTTTTTTAATTTATAGGCCAGCCATCTACCAGGTTTATTTGCATACTCAAACTAATTTTGTTTTGTGTATTGTAAACTCCTTGCTAAGCCTTCTTGTTCTAAAATGTTCAATTTGTGTTTTGTTAATGCCAAGTTATTTCTAGTTTGTTCTTCCTCTGGGTTTTTTTGTAATTTATCTTCTAATCTTTTTATCTCTCCTATTAATGCATTATGGTTTCCCCTTTTTTTTAATTATTTTTTTTGCTGTGTAGGCTATTGTTATTCCTCTCAAGTATGTCTTCATTATATCCCATAGATTTTGCAATGAGGTATGTTGTTTTTTATTATTTTTAAAGAATAGTTCTGATTCTTCTGAGTTTTTTTTGAAGGTATTCATTTTCTTTTAGGGTTCGTGGATTTATTTTCCATTTGCCTTTTTTCCTCCTTTGTCCTTTCCATGTTATTTTAAGTGGGTTGTGGTCCACCCAGGTATTTGGCATTATTTCTATTTTTTCAATGTCTTTGAGTAATTCTACATTTACCCAGGCCATATCTATTCTCAACCAAAATTTATGTGGGTTGGAGTAGAAAGTGAATTTTTCTCCTGGATTCAGTTTTCTCCATACATCCAGTAAGTTCAATTTTTCTGACATGTCAAAAAAGTTTTTGGTAGTTTGTTTCTTTCTTTTTGCACTTTAGTTCATGGTGTAGTTTTTTCTGGTGTTTGCAACTGCATTTTAATCTCCAATTATACATATGTTCTGATTTCCTATTTCAATCAGTTTACTATGTATGGATTTATAGAACTCACTTTGATTTTTATTTGGCACATATATCTATACCAATAGAATGCTTTTGTTTTCTATAGATATTTCCACCATCAATATCCACCCTCTCATGTCATTATATATTAACTTTGAAAATATTTCTTCCTTAATGTATATTGCTACCTCTCTTTTTTTCCCCCTCTGCTAATGTTGCATATAATCTTCCTAAGTTTTTATTTTGTAAGTATTATTCATCTTGTTTCTTAATGTGCACTTCTTGGAGGCACACTATATCAGTCTTCTGTTTCTCTATTTTAGATAATATTCTTTTTCTTTTTGTTGGTATGTTCAATCCATTCATGTTATTCGACAAAAGTTCCAGTTCCCCTTCCATTTTTATGTCTGTTCCAGTTTTGGTCTTCTATTTACTCGTTTCTTCTTTGACTTCTGGTTCTAACTCCTTCTTCTTCTTGATCAACTATCCCCTCACTGTTTCCTTTCCCTTGGTCCTCTTTATTTTCATCGAAGTTCCTCTTGGCTTGGTGGATCCAGTTCTTCTCTGCTGCCACTTTCTTCTTCGGGTCCAACTAGCTATTTGTAGAAGTCTTGAGCCTTCCCCAGGTTGTCAATTTTTATTTTCTTATCATGATAAGATGGCTTTATTCATGGGCCAGGTGTTAGATTATATGGACCAATATGGCCATTTATTTGCTTCCAAATGGGTGATGTTAATGGCTATCGCTGCGGTGTTAGAAGGGGAAACTGCTGAACAGGTTGCAGACCTACATGAGGAACAAAGTAGTGACTTGGGGGATCTTGGGCTTTTCCTCATGGCCTTGAAAGAGTGATTTGAAGATATGACACATGTCCAAAGAGTCAACAGCGAGATCTTAGTGGTGCGCCAACATGGAAGGCTGGTACCCGACTATATTAGGGGGTTCCAGCAATTGGCAGGCAAAGTGAGTAGATGGCTTGGATGATTCCTCATGCACCAGTTTAAAGCTGGCTTGGATAGGTCTATCATACAGGCCTGTGTGTGCTGAGGCTTGGGCGATTAGTAGCCTGGTTCCAGGTGGAAACAGAACTAGAGCTGGAATTATGGGATGCCAGAATGAGAGTAGAGAGTTGCGCCAAGGAAAAGTCCAGAGCAGTGAAGTAGTTCCAGTCCCAGGGCTCACACAACAACAGTGCCATCCAGCTGGGCCCAGTAACTGTGTTTCTGTTGTGAAAAACTGGGCCATCACATTGCGTGCTGCCCAGAGACACATCCTGTTACTGTGCTGGCAGCAGGGTTGCAGCAGAGATCACAGAAGACACCTTCCAAAGGCCAGAAGAAATCTAGGGCAGCCCAGGAACCATGTTCTCCCATGTTGGCTGGGGAGGTGGAAACAGCAGCCAGGGCCACAGGGGTTCCTGATACCAGTGGAAGTGATGATGAGGGAGAGTACACCTATCCAACCTTTTGTTATACCAGTGATGTTAACAAGTCACAAAATAGTTTGAGTGCCAGGCACTGGTGGAGACTTGGTATACTCGTTGTTTGATGAATGTTGACATGACTAATAGGCTGGGAGTAAAGACCCAGAAACTTCCACAACCTATGAGGCTTAAGCAGATGAATGGCTCCTTGCTGGGAGGATGGATGGCAACCCATGTTATGGAGAGACTGACCTTGGAAATAGGCCCACACTGGGAGATACTTCAGTTTATAGTAGTCCCTAGAATACAGGATGACATAGTATTAGGATTAGCATGGGTGGACAAGTGGGGCCTGACTATATAGTGGGGTGGGGTTTGCTGACAGCTATGTATTGCGATGGGGCCGCATCCATCCCCTCATGAGTGGGATGTTTAATCAAGCAACATGGGAAGGAATAAAACGGAGAATCATCCTGTTGCTGGAGGAGGGGAGAGCTCGTCTTACCTGAGGAATATCAGGATTTGGATGTGGTATTCAGTGAGAAGGAGTGTGATATGCTGTCTCCCCATTGGTCAACTGACTGTGCCATAGAGATAATGCCAGGGGCTAACCTGCCAAAGCCCAAAATGTATTCAATGACTCCTCAAGAGTTGGCGGAAATGCATGACCACTTAGATTAAAAACCTTAAAAGAAGGTTCATACAGCTGGCTAGATCTTGGATAGCAGCACCCATGTTATTTCGAGAGAAGAAATATGGAGGCCTGAGTTTATGTGTTGACTTCTGTGGGATCAATGCCATATGTGTGGAACATATGTACCCCCTTCCTTTAATGAAGAACATGTTAGTGCGGCTGCGGAGGGTCAAATTTTTACAAAAGTAGACTTATGAGAAGCTTATTATTGGGTGCGGGTGCAAGCAGGTGATGAGTGGAAAGCAGCATTTAATTGTCCTTTGGGAAGCTATCAGTTTTATGTCATGCCATTTGGATGACATACTGGTGTATACAAAAACCCAGGAAGAACATATCAAGCTGGTGCAAGCCGTGCTCCGTAAATTGTTAGCAGTGAAACTGTATGTGAAATTGTCAAAATGTGAATTTCACAAAACACAGTTGGATTATCTTGGGTTCTGCATTTCTTCAAAAGGAGTTGAGATGCACCCTGAAAAAGTTCAGGTGGTCATAGATTGGCAGGCTCCACATACAAGAAAACAATTGCAAAGTTTTCTAGGGTTTGCCAATTTTTACCGGCAATTCATCCCCTCTGCGCCTGCGCCTGCATGGACACAACACGTCTATTCCAATTCATGAACACTCCTCCCTTCATCACTGGAATAGACATAAAACCAAATAACTTAATATTCTTTCCATGGTGCACTCCATGGGCTTGGACATTTTTGTTTTAACCCAAATTGTTATGAAAATCTATGATCATAGAGCAGAATTACAATCCTTCATGTTATATCTCTCCCAACAGCTGTTCAATTTTTTGTCTTTGACTGAGAACATAACCACCCTTCTCAGTTTTTTGTATCTCTTCACCAAGATAGTTTTGTATTTCACCCAAAACTTTTAATTTAATTTTTTTTTCTAGTTGATTAGCAGATTCTTTTTTCTGTGACAAATCATTTGCAAGACCCTCCAATGCCATATCTAAATAAATATTCCAATTCCTGGCTGACTGCTTCATCCCATCAATGGCCTTGTTCAATTTATACACAATGGTAGGCTGTTTACTTTCATACCTTGGTGCTTAAATCATGTAAATTTCTTCCTCTAATTCTGCATTAAGGAATGCTGTGGTTATATCAAAATGCCAAATTTTTTGGTCACGTGCTGCTGCCAATTCTAGTGCCAACCCAGGGGTGGGACTCAAATTTCTTAACAACTGGTTCTGTGGGTGTGGCCTAATTTGTGGGTGTGGCTTGGTGGTCATGTGATTGGGTGGGTGTGGCTTGCTGACTGGGCTGTTTGGTGGTCATGTGACTGGGCATGACTAGGTAGTCATGTGGCTGGCTGGGCATGGCTAGTGGGCCATGTGACTGGAGTGGGCGTGGCTAGTGGGTCATGTGACTGGCAAACCAAATACAAGTTGTCCTCGCTTAATGGCCAGTTGCTTAGCAAGTGTTCTAATTTACAACTGACCTCCCCAGAGCTACTTGACCTGTTTTTGGTGTTTTGACAGACAGACAGACACACACACACACTTATGACTAATTACAACATCTCACACAGTCATGTGACTGAGGTTTTCTATATTTTTTGCCAGCTTCTAACAATTCCTTCTGGTTTCCAGTTAAAAATGCCCATTGGGGAAAATGGACTTGTTTAACAACCACAGTGTTTGTTTCATGACTACAAGGTTCACTTAATGACCAGGGTGTTTGATTAACCTAGGGTCTGCAACCTTAAACACTCAAAAAGTCATTTTTCTATTTTCTTTTAAACAGGTATATGTCTCTGTCTCTTTCTTTCTTTCTCTCATCTCTTTTTCTTTCTCCTCTTCTTTCTCTCTCACACCTCTGTGTCTCGTCTCTTTCCCTCCCTCCGTCTTTGTGTGTTGTCTCTCTCTCTGTTTGTCTTGA